>JAQFYZ010003467.1:0-13370 GCA_034695085.1 Cylindroiulus punctatus | reverse complement strand
TGCAAAAAAGTAAACTGGTTTTGCAAAATTTTTGCAAAGAAATGCGAAAAAGTAAACCGGTTTTGCAAAATTTTTGCAAAGAAATGCGAAAAGTAAACTGGTTTTGCAAATTTATTGCAAAAAAATGCAAAAAAGTAAACTGGTTTTGCAAAATTTTTGCAAAGAAATGCGAAAAAGTAAACCGGTTTTGCAAAATTTTTGCGAAGAAATGCGAAAAAGTAAACCGGTTTTGCAAAATTTTTGCAAAGAAATGCAAAAAAGTAAACTGGTTTTGCAAAATTTTTGCAAAGAAATGCAAAAAGTAAACTGGTTTTGCAAATTTTTTGCAAAAAAATGCAAAAAAGTAAACTGGTTTTGCAAAATTTTTGCAAAGAAATGCAAAAAGTCAGCAAAGTAGCAAAAGCTGCCTTTTGCAATAATTTTGCAAACAATGTAAAAAAGTGAGCTGGTTTTGCAAACTTTTTTTGCAAAAAATAAACAGCTTTTGAAAATGTTTTAAAAAAAAGCTGGATCCGCCCCTGTGTTATAACGAATTGGATAAAACGAATTATCGGTTATAACGAACACATTTTCGAGGTCCCATGCACTAAAGTTACAGAACATCACTTGAAAAACACTGGCTAAAACCATGTATCAGCTCACAGAAGATGCTGTCGAGATGTCATCGATCTGATGACAGACTTCCCGTTGCGAGACAGTCCCATTTGCACACGTATTTGCACTATCTTCAAAAAACATTATTTCAAACAACTTTTACTCTTAGGTGTGCAGGGTAGTTAAGTAATTATTGTAAGTAGTTAAGTGTCCGAATGAAATTTCGACTTCCTTCTCATTCAGACTTTTGACACTTTTGGACAATTAGGAGAAATGTCGCGAAATATATAATAAACTATCTTCAATAACAGATTATTTCAAATTAATCACCACTGTGCCCTCAGAAAAGTTGTACAATTCTGTACAAAAATGTTATGCGAGTATAAATACAATCTATTTTTAAAACTCATATTTTTTCTGGCTACTGATATAACGAACTACGGTTATAACGAACAAATTTTGGTGGTGCAATTCGTTATAACGAGGTTCGACTGTATATGTGAAATTCCGTTTAAACAGGCAGAAATTATGGGATTTTAGAGGGTTTCTTCGCGGAGTTATTCAAGAAGTATTTAACAGCAAATTGAACATTGAGAGGCACGAGTGGAGTCCAATTCTTGGAAGTAAATGTCAGAACTAGCAGCATATTAAGATTACAGCCCCTAATTGAAAAGCTACGAGTGCTCAGGAACTTCTGCAACCAAACAATCCGCAGTTTTCCCCGTAACTTACAGAATATTTTCAAAGAAAACAACCCTGCTAAATGCATTACGAGTGATCTCGTTTTTCAGAAAAAAATTGCTCTTAATATTATTCCTCACGTTGTTAATTAAATATGTTTAAAGCATGTTAGCGAAAATGCACTCAAAAATCCTTTTTCAACTATTTTAGCATACAGCGCTTCGTTATTAAGCTTTCTAAAATAAATTGCGTAAAACATACTAGAAATCCTGAAAAGTCCACAAATTGATGATACCTCATCGTTAATCCTCTAGAGCCTTGATCCGAGCTTAAGTTTATGCTCACGGAAGGTCGAGTCCGATTATAAATTCTCGCTTTTAATTGTTAGCCGTGCGTGAACGGCTTCACTCTTCTCAAAAATGGAAACGAAATGCTTTAGTAACGCATAACGCGCCCATTTCGACCGTTAAAATTAATTTCGCAGAAGAAAACGCACCGAGTGATTCCCGAAGCATCGTGGACACCTCGAGAATTAAACATCAGTTTACAGACCTGCCGAGATGGCCAAACTGGACGAACTCGCGGGTCAAGGAACATGACCGTGTTATTTCCGCATCTCTCACGACCATTATTTGAGCAAATTTGAAAAAAAACTTGGGGAAAAGGTTAGTTTGAAGATGGTCCATTTCTAATTACACGCCGCAACCTTCAAAATGTACAATTTACCAAAAAAAAATTTTAAATGATATTTATACCTGTAGATTACAGTTACAGAATTTCATCATTAAAATGTTTCCATACCTGCCATCCTTAAAACATTACCCGTGCCTCCTATTTGATTTTTGCTTAAAAAAAATAAATTTGATAAGTAAATACATCACAATTACGCAAAGAAATGCTTTGACTTTTACTTAATACTAATTCTTGACTTGAAAAAAAATAGAAAAAATTACGAAGAATTTTTACTTCACTTATCTGACTTATCAGAATATTCGGATAACGGTTAGTTATCAGAATGGAACATCAATAAATTAGTGCCGGACCCCTTAAACGATCAGTTTTACCGTACGTATTTGTTGAAAATGACAGAATTGGTATGAGAGTAGGATCGTCATTACACCCATCATCAGAAAATGCCAAGCATCATTTTTGCTTAAAAAAATTTGATAAAAAAGTAAATAGATCACAATTACGCAAAGAAATTACGAGGCGAGTGTTCAATAGCTCGTAAACTTTAAACAAAAATGGAAAAAATTACGAACAAGATTACTTCACTTCTCTGGCTTATCAGATTATTCGGATAATGGACAGTTATCAGAATGGAACATCAATCAGTTAGTGCCGGACCCCTTAAACATTCAGTATTACCGTACGTATTTCTTGAAAATAACAGAATTAGTGGGAGAGTAGGGTCGTCATTACTGCCATCATCAGAAAATGCTCAGTAGCACCAAGCAAGCATCGAGCATCTTTTGAGTTGCACCCTCAAAAATGCTTAATTTTACTTTACCTTTGTGTGTAAGGTTTCCTTTAATTTGCTTTAGTTCTCTCGTCATTTTTCTTTAGACAAATAATTTTGCTGTTAGACATCACATGCCAAATGCAAGAGTGATATTTGAACATCTTCCATGTTAGACTGGCAAGATTCCGTATTTTTTAATTAGCTAGAGAATTATAATCATGCCTTAGAATAAAGATGATCAGAAAATTAGCATTTGATGATCATTGCTTCTACAAGGCGTAAACAAGTTCAACATCGGTTATTCCGGTGCGTTCTTGCAAGACACGAGTAGCATTAGCCCGCATCGGAAAACCCACGGTTTTAATGCAGTTACTTCGCATTTGAGGAGGAATTCCAAATTGTCAATTTGGGAATGTTGTGGTGGAAATAAACGTCTCTCACCTCAGTTGTGTAAGGACGTCTTCGAGCCCACATACGAGGTAATTTCAATGGGGGTTTTATTTGCAGCTCAGTTTGACCGTAAAACTAAGTCGAAAATATAAATGAATGTAGATGGCATATTTACAGTGAATTGAACCTTCGTCCGGTAACACGCTGCGCCTCAAAAGTTCCAGCAATCATCTTCAATGGAGATGCTTTCCACCTTATCCGTCACGCTGTCCACTCTGGGATAACCTGGTCGAAGACAAAAAGGACAATATTGAAAAACTTACGAACTGACAAATACGAGCAGGTTGAGACCGACCGACTATTTTTTCCAACAGCGAATGTACGTCGCACAGTTTTGCAAAATGCCTTGCATAAAGTGCGCTAACAAAACATTTAGCAGAACATCGAGAGAACATACACAAGTGTTTTTTACCTCGATATTTTCCTAATTTCCAGGTGACGCCAGCTCAAAATTTCCTGGATCTATTATTGACTGAGTCTGCATTAACTAACACATGTTATACTGCAGTTTCAATAATTTAATAAGTGAAGGGAGCCAAACCATAGCATTTTACGTGCCGAATACCCCTCCACTTTCTCTGCAGTTGCCTGATGGGTGTAAAGTTAAACTCTTGGTCTAATGTTTTGCCAGTTTTGGGCTTTGAAATCATTGTGAGCAAAGAACATATCTTAGAGGGTGTTAGTGGACTCGAGTGAAAATGGTTTTGGGAACATTTATCAGTGGCAGGCATGTGGCCCGCTATGTCATATTTTGTCACATGCAAATTTCATGCAATTGATTCTTAGTTCATCAAAGTTCTCAGAAAATATTCGGTATCTTCAAAAATGTTACATTTCATTCATTTTTCCCCTTTTCACACACGTTTTGGATAACTGATTTCAGTTTTCATCAGCAAGCACTATTGCCGTCTTATCGCTTTGAATGATGACATTTGCAACTTCTACTTTTACAATATCTGTGCGGCTAGTACTGCAGGCCTCACGTAACATCTCCATTCCTGCATGCAACATTTTTTGGGCTTTTTCCTTCTTTTTGGTAATTTCCTCTTCATTAACAGACTTTTTTTGAGCCCAGTCTCCCTTATAATTATACAGATAGGTCATAAAAGAGGTTTCCCTCTTTATTTGTTGCATTTGTCACATTATTTTCCATTTTTTGCAGAAATTGTCACACAGGTTTCAAATTGTCACATCGACCACATCCCTGCAGTGGTGATACTTAAAACGTTTTGTAAAAACGTCTACAATAAAACTTGTTTCACGAAGTTATCATTTCGGTTTCTTAGTTAAATTTCAGTGTTTCATAGCATGTTACAAACTGAAGGGGACTTTCAAATTTTGTCAGGACACATCTGAGATTTTCAGACACTCGGTACTAGACTTGAGGTACTTGAGAATGAATGCCGGATTTATGTCACACGTAAACATCTCATTCCTCTACAAAAAGTAAGGAGAGTAGGAGGAGAACTTACCGATTCCTATATTAAGTTGATTTTGATCGACGTTCTCTGCCGGAGGAACCCATCGGTGCAACATTTCGATCATGGAAACGTTCGATCGTCGGCACTGCTTGAAGAACACGTGGTGCAACAGTTGAGTGACCGAAGGTCTGAAAAATGGCAATTGGTACTCGTCAGGATTTGCGAGAATCCAACTCTGGAAATCTGATCATTTGCACTTTCAAACACAATAAAGTTCCCTTCGTTTGAAATCTTTTGTCTTTACTTTTTAACTAGCGGGATAACTCAACTGCGGCTACTACAGTAATATCAAGATCAGTTTTAAGAAAAGAAATGAGATATGTAAAGATAAGAAATGCACCCACCTTAGCAGCACGTCCCTCTGTAAGCAAATATCAACAAACTGGTGGAACCCTTCGGTGTACACTCGCTCCTTGAAGTAGTCGGGCAGCTGATGCTCGGGCTCGCCTGACTGTTGATCTGCGAGCAAAATTTAAGCCACCTTACCATCACAAATGAGGTGCAGAGATTTTAACGCCGACACCAGCAATGCTGCAATTCACTTACTGCACTCTCGTCAAACTTTTAAAATTAAAAAACAATCTTCGGAGCGGTGACCGGCATATTGAACAGGTAGAAAATATTTGTGACAATCCGCACAACGTTTCGGGAATTGAATCTCTTCTTCAGGTGCATGAGCTGAACAGGTGAAACTCAAGTTCAACAGGTGAACTGTACCCTCAGTTTAGTTTAAAAAAATTCTTTTGCATTCCTCTTAGTGCTCACGCGCTCTTGTTTTAATGGTTATTAATCAATTTTTCACCTGTTCAGCTCATGCACCCCAAGAAGGGATTCAATTCCCGAAACGTTGTGCGGATTGTCACAAATATTTGACTGTGGATAAAGATTTCTACCTGTTTTAAAATTAAAATAATCCAGATCCTTCAGATGCAAGCAATATTGAGAGAAAGTCTTTAGGTAGACCTTCTCGCGGGAAATTTTCGGAAATATTACCAAGGTAATTTCTTAAAACTGTTCAAACATATCGATAAGGAACCACCGCATTATCATAAACAGATTTCGAAGAATAAAAAAGAATAATCTGGGCACGGAGCAAGCGATATTTGTAGAAAAATTTAGATCATGAAGATCATGAACCTTGGTTAATAATTCGATGAATAGGTAGGAAATTTTCAAAGAGCAAGTTCTCAGCCCTGCTGAAATTGACGCCATTTGTGCCCTTAAATCAAATTATTTTCACAAAGAACCCATTTCTCCGAACATACCTGCAGTCTCAATAAAATGGCAAGTCGAAGCGTCCAACAGCAACGGTGTCGGTCCCTTCAATTTCTCCAATAGCATCTGAAAGCCGAGGGTACAATGTTGACTTTGAGAGCAGCTTGGCAACAGCTGCAGTCTCTGATTTTTCGTTTTTGAAAAACCGCATGAGCAAGCACGTTTACCTGAGTCGGCGGCATGTGGGAGAAGGGCACGGCTCCGTTAGACATTTCGCAGGCTGCGATGCCCACGCTGTACACATCAGATTTCGTGTTGTAGCCCACTAAATTCTTTAAGAAAAAATGCAGAATTTCAGTTTAATCTGCGGTAGTCACCAAATCGCTCCACGTCACCCACCTGCTCCAATATCTCGGGGCTCAGCCAGTTCAAGTTGCGTATCACGCTGGGCATGAAGTGGTGCATGTTCTTGAGGAGCTTCCCATCGTGCAGCAAGTCGCACGCGTAGCGCAGTCCGGACAGGCACACCTGGCCCTTTGCGGAGATGGTGATATGACTCGCCTTGATGCTTCTGCGAGCGTGCCGTAATTCATTTGAGGTAGTTAATTTCAACAAACGAAATTGGCATCTCGAGATGAGTCCAATTTCAAAATTTGGGGAATCTGGACAAGCTTTAGTGATGCCCACCTGTGGATAATTCCTCGCTTGTGCAGATACTCAACGGCTTGCAGGATGTCGTGCAGTATGTAGGCGACGAGCAGTTCCGGCATCCCTTCTTGAAACGGATACTTCAGCAGCTCGCTGGCCGATCCTAGTCATTCAAAGGCTTGGATTTAATCTTAGTGCAATGTGAAAAACTCAACGATTTGCATCAATCTCTAACTAATGATCAGGTTGACTCTATAAGCCTTCAAATAAATCTAAAACAGTTTTGTTTACGATTGATAATTTAAGGGTTACAACCATAATGTTTTTTCAGTGACGGAGAATTAACTTTTTGTTCTCCCATAAACCGAGCATCATCGTAAAAATATTTTTTTGATAAAATCATGTTAGTACGCATAATTAGAAATCTGCATTGAAACTGACACTTGTACGCCACACATCAGCAATCGCTTAACAAGCAAATCTTTCCAGCTCATGAAACAATAAACGTCCATTCAGGTTCGAAAACTCTAGGTATTTGCGGGCTTACCGTAGGCCATGTAGGGCATGACAGCAAACACTTCCTTCTCACAAATGAACGTGCAATAATACGGCATCAGGTTCTTGTGGCTCAGCTGCCGAGTGAGGAGGACCTCGTGCTGTTTTAGACACAAAAAAACGTCAATAGGTCAACCGACTATATTCAGCATATAGGGTAACAAATTTGACGACTCACCTGAATTTCCTTCAGATTGATTCCCTTGTACTCCAGATTCGTCCGCCGGATGGCCACCAGCTGACCGGTGGGCTTGTGTTTGGCAGCAGAGATGAGGGCGGCGCCCCCGCAGCCCTGGCCGACGATGGCGTGGATTTCATACTGGCTCGCGTCGGCGATGAATGCCGCCGAAGTCATTTGCCTGCGTAGCAAAGGAAGGCTTTCTTGGTTCGTGACTTCGGTCTGCAAACGAAGTAAACGGCAAAGTCTGTTTTGAGGCCTCAAGAGCAACAATCGCAGCGGATTAGACAAATCCTTTTCGCAATTCCATGTGGAAGAAGCTGTTAAATAATGCGATAAATTGTCTAGCTAATTGGGAGTCTGCTTGACAGGGGGATAATCAACCCACATACAATCACACATACAATTCTTTTTGAAAAACATGATCCAGACACCAGATCATGACATACAGTAGTTACCCGAACAATGTCTTCTTAACACTCACCAGAAGCTGGAAAGACACGGCCTGGTTGTTTTCTTCGTCCGCTGAATCACTATGTACGGGGTCTTGAAAACAAATGCATGGACATTCTCTCTGCGGAAGAGCATAATGGGTTAAAATTTGAAACACTAACAAACCGTAATTCCTGACTAAATATGGTTCATAGGAAACAACGAACCAAGAAGGACATGGGTGTAAAAAGGTGAGAATATTTCAATTTCCACAGAAGCTATCTGTAGTTCACTCCCATGGATGGAATCTTGCGGTTAGGGCTTCACCTGCAAACAAGCAATGAAATAACATTTACCACCCACAAGACATTTATCGTTTTGAGCAAATTTTTATCCAGCGCCAATGACCACGCCGAAGCAATCTGTGGTTATGATTGTTTCTGTTTTATTTATACAGTAGAATCTCTCTTAACTGATACTGTCTTAACTGATCACCTCCATAAGCTAACATCATTGGCCGGTCCCGAGCTCGTCGGAACCGGCCTAATGATTCTGCCTAAACCAATAACCTGTCTAAACTGTACGTAACGCCCTTTCCCTACAGTATAAGTTTAGACAGGTTCTACTGTGCTTACTATTGCTCTCGAATCATCATGATCAAGAGGGGAATTATACATGTAGCATTTTGCTCCCATTCTGTTTCACCACAACAAAAACGTAATAACGAACATAAGAAGATCCCGACAGTGCATTTTTAGGCACTCCACTTTTGATTTTCTTGATGAATACACTCCCAATTTTAACAAAACATAATAAAGAAAGGCTTATGGCTGGATGAAGATAAGTCTATAACTAGAGATGGTTATATATTTGTCAGAACTGTAAGGAGGCATTGGAAGGGGTGACAGGGGGTCTGCAAAACATAAAATAAACAGTGGTAGGTTGTATATGGGACACACATATCGACAGGACATCAACCTGGACATGTCATGATACATTCTGGTTCAATTCAAAGCTACCAGGACTGTATACAGCATAATTGATTTCATAAAAATCAGTTAATTGTTATTCCTTGCTGCTCCCCCACTTCACCCCTCCTTCAAATCCATCCATGAACATACGTGCATGGCCCCATAAATGAAGCTAGGACCTCCATGCCAAATGCCCTCAAAATGTTCATATTCTCACTAAATTTACTTGCAAGATTTCTGGGAGACAGTAACAACTACAGTAGGACAGCTGCCAAAACTGGATATAGCAATAGCAGAGTTCTATCTCAAAAATCACCGAAAATCTAAAACTAGGCCCAAGCTATAAACATAGAATTAGGCGAAATGGAAACTATCGTACCTCACAAACAAATAAAATTTAATTTAGGGTCAAATAAACTAGATCCTCACCTGAAGTGCCTCGACTATATAGTAGTCAAAGATCTGCAACTTACGGAATGCGAGAGGGCCTGTGGGTAACTGCTGAAAGAGTAACAACGGCGCTTCAGCTACAAACGTGAGCGATGAGAGGGCAGCTCATTAATTCCCACGACGGTAAATTTGATTTAGATTTAGCCAAAAACAACAGAACCTGGGAAAATCGACGAATTCAGTCCCACAATCGCTTGCGTAAAAAGGCAGAAATGGTGAACCGTAGCTGATCTATGTTCACGCTTAAATCCGGAAATAGATAAGGCGAAGAAGAAGTGCAACTTTGCAAACTTGAGCACATTATCTATGACCAACAAAATTCTGAAGCACAACGTGTATACACCCCCCACCCAGCTGCTCATCAAGGTCACGACATGTTTGATCTGTCATGATGATATCAGGCATCCCAAAAATGCGTGTCATTTACACGACAAGTTGGAATTTATGGTTGAGGATGACATCACAAATGACAAACACTGACATGGGGTGGAGTCACCTAATAACCGAAAGTTTCATGACAAAATATTTGAATTTTTCCTACCTTTTTCATGTTGCCTTCATTCCAATGTTGTTCCTTGCTGGGCAGTCGAGTTGGTCAGCCCAACCACATCGACCACAAGTTTCCAAGGACTTTTTCCACAAACTGAAAAACAAGAAAAATTACCAATGTTGGAAAAAACATGACAAGATTATCTAAATTGGGAATATACAAATCACAAACCTTAACGGAAGAAACAAAAACTAACCTAAATTGAATGACCATGAAAACAACCTAAGTTATAAAAAAAAACGCATGCAAGCAGCAAAATCCCATAATTAAAATGGTAAAAACAACATGGGAACTCAAAAACAACTACATAAAATAGCATAAAAACGTCAAATACTTACATATAATTTCCAGGATGAGTCATCCCATTACAGCCCCAATAATGAAGGTCCTATCCACCGATTTTAGAGATTTTTCTGTTTTGAATTTAAGCAGCAAATGATGATATTACAAGTGACAGAGTATGAGCGACGTCCGGCGTCGCACAATATCGGAAAGTTTAAATTGGCGAATATTATTTATAATCCTATATAGGTAGGATTAAGCCATATTCAACAATCTCCTTGCACGAATTAACCTACCTGAATGAATCAAGCCTAAATACGAGTTCACCGAAACATTTGTCATTACTACCACAAACAAATTTGGCCACAAATTTTTAATCAAGCCTGTAAACGCCAGACTTCTTTAATTTAAAACATTTTACAGAAGAATTAACACAGGTAGCAATCAAATTACCAATGGACTTAAATCGTGGGGAAATATCTTTTTGGTTACTTACATTTGTAGGACATCAGTCTTTCGAGCATCGCGCCGTTGGAGTTCGGCACAAATTACGAGGCTTCACCTTTTGAAATATGTTTTACGCTTTCTATATTATAGTTTTTCTATCTTACATCCAATGTCCATTTGTGGATTGATGTCACTGTTTATGATGTCCATAACGTCTGATGATCACTACCTGTGAAATTATGTCACGAGCACTCACTCATTGGGTAATATGGCTACAATCCTGGTGGGAGCTCCGGTTCCATCTTTGATCTTCATGGGATATGCCCTCAACGTGGCTCCGCTGGGTGGCAGTTGATCCACATTGGCAACATTTTCCAAAACGTATCCATTGGCTTTCAAGATGTGATGATGGCAGGGGAAATCCAAGGAATTGCCAACGTCGCACGAGACAGTGTCACCGCCAATGCCGACAATGTCCCGCTCGGTGACCAGCCACTGACAAGCCTCACCAGAAAATCCTGAATGAAAAACAGGAACAGTTGGTTGCAAATACAGTAGAACCTGTCTAAGTCAATACTGCAGGGACCAGGCAAAACGTATTGGTTTAGACAGGTTATTGACTTAGGCAGGTCAAGCATGGGGACGAGCTCGGGACCGGCCGCTAATATTAGGTTATAAGTTTACACTGTATAAGTTAAGACAGGCTCTACTGTATAACAAAAAATACACCCACAAAGCTGGTACATAAGGTTCCCCCAGAAATTCAATTTTCTACTTCCCTGATTTTTCCAGGTTTAAAAAATGTCTTTGACATTAAAAATGCAAGGATGCCAATTCCCCCATGGCCAGTGTTAAAAATGCAAAATTTGTTCTCCATTGTATATAAACATGAGGTGAACACAAATTTTTATAAGTAGCCAGCAATTGAGCACAGATTTAAAAAAAAAATTTAGATTTTTTTAAATTTACAATTTCATTATTGATCTGTCAACATAACTGCTGGCTTCAGTTGATATAGCTCGAGTTAATAAAAATAAACATTTGTACCGAAACATAATAATCATCTAAATTTTTCTTTGCCATCTAAGAGTGTGCAACGCCACTGGTGGCGCTGCAGTCAGTCACTTCCATGGCCGCGAGAGTAGGATAAAGTCTGAAGTTTTTCATTTTCCTCAAATAAGCGCATAAATGCCGGCTAATTATTATTTAAACGGTTTTGACTAACTTTGTGGTACCCAGTAATACTCTTTGCTGGTATTTAAAGCATTCCGTATTTATTTTTGGGCCACGAGCCTGATTTTATCGACCTTCGCCATGTTATTCGATGAAAGCATCCTACTTTCATGGGAGCCTAGTAGTATAATACCCCTAGATAGCGTATAGTGTGATTAGTGGCCGCTAGATGGCGCTAGTGTCGCGGCGGCCATTTTGTTTAAATGATTGTATAGTTCCGGTGTTGGCCACCAGGTGGCGTCACACTATACGCTATCTAGGGGTATTATACTACTGAGCTTACTCGACTGCCACTAGATGGCGACCCTTTCGCTGCACATTCGCAATAATCAGCAGAAAAAGGGATTTTTTAGATATGGCCATGATCCCTGATCTGGCTGTTGCTTCGAGCAATTTCAACTTCCCTGACTTTTCCAGGGGGTTACGCTGCGATACCGAGAGGACATCTTGTCCTTTCTCGGAGGAATTTGCAACTCACCGGGAAAGTGCAACTTCTTGATGTCGTTGCTGCCGAAGTAAGCAGTTTCGTTCTGCCAGAACTGTCCCCAACCTGAATTCATGAGCACGATGCTTTTGGACGGGATTCTGCCGTATTGTTTCTCCCAGTCTTGCAAATCCTGGACGGAGACTGCGGCGTCCTCCACCTGGGATGCTCTTTCGGTTATGTTGACCACCACGCAAGGACCCTCAAAATGCTCCACGGGGATTTCGTCGATGGTCCAACGATTGTCCACGAAGTGGTCGGGGGCGTCCATGTGAGTGCCAGCGTGTTCGGACGTCATAATTTCCTCGGTTTTGAATCTTTTTAAGACGATACGAAAACTTATTAGCCGCTTTTATAGCGGTTTATGGCAAATACAGGAGAACCTCTCTAAACTGATAACCTCCATAAGCTAATATCATTGGCTGGTCCCGAGCTCGTCCCCATCCTGATTATTGACCCTGTCCAAACCAATAACCTGTCTAAACTGTTACGTGATGCCTGGTACCTACAGTATTAGCTTAGACAGGTTCTACTGTATAGGCGGGGCTGCGAGCATGTGTATTCAGAAAACAATGTGGAATCGAGGCACATGTACTCGCAAATATGTATATTACATCCATGCACTCACAAATCTGAAGAAATATATGCTTTTAATTTCGAATTAAGTGACAGTACTGTGATCAAACATTGCAGATTGCATCTTACTTGACAGTTTCTGAAAGCCACACTTGACGAGGATTAATAACTTGGAACTTGGTGTGGCCAGGATAAGTAGGAGTCAAATTGAAGAAACTGTAGGACATGTCGATCATCCGGGGAATAGGAAGGCTCCATGCCAGTGAGGTCAATCCTAGGACGAGGACACATGTGACGACCTTCAGACTTGGTTGTTCAATGTAAAACAAATGAAGAAATTAATTCATTTTCGCTTTCATTGTATTCAAATCAATTGAGTTAAACACGCAGTATATGCATGCATGACAAATGCGAGGAATTTATGTGCATTTCATTTAACAATGAACATTGGCATAACAACGAGGCGTTTTCAACGAAGCACACACGATCAAAAATTCAGTTTTGAAACCTGAGAAAATCTTGGCGATAATTGCTAATCATATTTTTCACATAGAGAAGAGTAGGGTTCATACTTAAATTTACAAAATCATTTCCCTGACATTAACTGACATTCCCTGACAACCCAAGTAAATTTCCCTGACTTATAAATCGTGTACAAATTTTTTTTAAACCTGCTCATGA
>JAQFYZ010003466.1:0-13375 GCA_034695085.1 Cylindroiulus punctatus | reverse complement strand
TTTGAATTAAAACATTTAGTTTCATTTGAAATTATCATATCTGTCCAAAATTATCAAAATTCAATTTCAAAAAATCACTTTCAATGGTGCATTGTTACAGGTCACAGCAACTTGCCAGTCACACGAAAGGAGGTTGACCTTTACCCCATTTATTACATTCTGCCTTTCAGCAGAGGAAAACCAGGCAGGACATGTCAACGCCCCAGGACAGTTACCACCTCACACATACTAGGGCAAGGGCCAGCAAAAGATAGATCCGGTTGCTTGAACCAAAGAAGTGCGTGACACTTGATTTCCAATCATTGACAAATTATCCAATATCGGATAACTGACTTTCTTCTAAAAGTGCAGAATAAAAAGCATAAAGCATTTTTTTCAGAGGGGCCAATGCTGCATTTGCTAATTAACGATAATGATGAAAACCATCAGTTGCGCATGCATGCCAGGAAAAAACATGTTCAGAGGCTGACTTAATTGGGGAGACAATTTTCCACAAGTCGTTAAAAGCAGCAGTTTCAACGCATGGCATTCCTTCAGCACCCCAAGGGGCAACGAATTGTTGCTCGCCATGGGTGGTTCATGTTAATTCAATTCAATTTTATACATGTGGTGGGGTAGTACAGAAATGGTAACAGAATATGTACAGCAAAAAGGAAAAATGAAAGTAAAATGAAAAATACATAATGCAAAATTGCAGAAAAGAAAAAATGTCAAAGCTGTCTTTGGCAACCATTGGGCAACATCATCATCATCATCATGATCAAACCTATATGATGATCAGACAGAATGTAAAATGCATGTTGACGCAAAATATACAAATTTGCAATCACTTTTTGCGAAATTGCAAGCTGATGAGGATAACCTAAGTTCAATTAAAATTGCAGCGAGCAACAATGTCAAGCTGTCTTTAGCTGCCATTGGACAGCACCATCATTATCATGATCAAACCCATATCATCACCATTAAAGACAGAACGTAAAATTGCATGTTGATGCAAAATCTGCAATCACTTTCGGTGAAATTGCAGCAAACAACAACAATGTCAAGCTGTCTTTAGCTGCCATTGGGCAACATCATCATCATACCAATATCCTCCAGATTAAAGACAGCATGCAAAACTGCATGTTGATGCAACATTTGCAATCACTTTTGTGAAATTGCAGCAATCAACAGTGTCAAGCTGTCATTATCCGCATTGGGCAACAACATCACAATATTATCATCCCGATTAAACACAGAACTTTAAATTGCATGTTGATGCAAAATCTGCAATCACTTTCGGTGAAATTGCAGCAATCAACAGTGTCAAGCTGTCTTTAGTTGCCATTGGGCAACATCATCAACAAACCAATATCATCCAGATTAAAGACAGCATGTAAAATTGCATGTTCATGCAAAACTGCATGTTGATGCAACATTTGCAATCACTTTTGTGAAATTGCAGCAATCAACAGTGTCAAGCTGTCATTATCCGCATTGGGCAACAACATCACAATATTATCATCCCGATTAAACACAGAACTTTAAATTGCATGTTGATGCAAAATCTGCAATCACTTTCGGTGAAATTGCAGCAATCAACAGTGTCAAGCTGTCTTTAGTTGCCATTGGGCAACATCATCAACAAACCAATATCATCCAGATTAAAGACAGCATGTAAAATTGCATGTTGATGCAACATTTGCAATCACTTTTTGTGAAATTGCAGCACACAACAATGTCAAGCTGTCTTTAGCTGCCATTGGGCAACCTCATCATCATACCAATATCATCCCGATTAAAGACAGAACGTAAAATTGCACGTTGATGCAAAATCTGCAATCACTTTCGGTGAAATTGCAGCAAACAACAATGTCAAGCTGTCTTTAATTGCCATTGGGCAACATCATCAAACCAGTATCATCCAGATTAAAGACAGCATGCAAAACTGCATGTTGATGCAACATTTGCAATCACTTTTTGTGAAATTGCAGCAAACAACAACAATGTCAAGCTGTCTTTAGTTGCCATTGGGCAACATCATCATCAAACCAATATCATCCAGATTAAAGACAGCATGCAAAACTGCATGTTGATGCAATCACTTTTTGTGAAATTTCAGCAAACAACAATGTCAAGCTGTCTTTAGCTGCAATTATGCAACATCATTTCGATTAAAGACAATGCAAAATTTGCAATCATTTTTGTGTGAAATTGCAGCAAACAACAATGTCAAGCTGTCTAACTGCCATTGGGCAACATCATCATCATGCCAATAAGCTTATCATCTGGATTAAAGACAGAATGTTAAATTGCATGTTGATGCAAAATTTGCAATCACTTTTTGTGAAACTGCAGCAATCAAGAATGTCAAGCTGTCTTTGGCAGCCATTGTGCAACACCATCCCAGTTGCAAAAGTCATTCGAGGAAGCCAGTGCTACTCACCACCAATCTTGGCACCGCTGAGCAAGTCCTTGAAACAGCACCGAATGCATGGTCTTGCCCATGGGACCTCGAGGGCCCCTCGACAGCGTGTAGGGGGCGCTGGCTGCTAAGGGCCTGGGGCCGACCTCCGCAGTACAGGTGCACTTCCCAAATTGTCAAACATGGCGATGGGGGAGCGAAATTGAGCGCAGCGATTTCCCAAGGCGGCCAGTCCTCGACTGGCGACTCCTCCTCAGGAGTCGAACAGCTGATATTAAAAGTCGACAGCTGATTCGCCAATTTCGTTGGCAACCACGCAGGGTGAGAATGGCAGGCAAAAAAACAATACAGGTGAGAGGCAGGAAAGGCGTGCACTGGTGGAGACTGCAACATCCCCCACAGGTGCTCGGCTGTTCATTGGGTGAAACTGGCTGTCATAACAACCCCGGCAAGGTCCATGCACCGAAACAGACTAGGGGAAGGGAATGCAACAAGAAGCATTGTTGCTCTTGGCAGTGCAGTGACAGAGCCTCCTCACAGGTGCATCTGGAGGTCGGCCTGCAGGAAATCAACAGATGGGGGGTGAAGGGATAAATTCTCTTCAACCCACCACCCCCAAAACGGTCGAGAAGGCACTACAGGGTTCCCATCCAAATTGTCATGTCGGTTTCCCTGACATTCCCTGACTACTTTCCAATAATTTCCCTGACATTTTATTGATTTTCTTAAATTGCCATGACTTTCTGACGTATTTCCATTTCCCTGACATTCCCTGACTACTTTCCAATAATTTCCCTGACATTTTATTAATTTTCTTAAATTTCCATGAATTTCTGACGTATTTCCATTTCCCTGACTAATTTCCAATAATTTCCCTGACATTTTATTAATTTTCTTACGTTGCCATGACTTTTCCTGACATTTCCATTACCCTGACTTTTTATTATTTTCTTAAATTCCCATGACGTTTATTGACATATTTCCATTTCCCTGACATTCCATGACTAATTTACAATAATTTGCCTGACATTTTTTTTTTTAAATTCCCGCGACTTTTTCTGACGTATTTCCATTTCCCTGACATTCCTAGATTAATTTCTAATAATTTTCCTGAAATTTTATTCATTTTCTTAAATTTCCATGACGTTTATTGACATATTTCCATTTCCCTGACATTCCCTGACTAATTTCCAATAATTTCCCTGACATTTTATTAAATTTCTTAAATTCCCATGACTTTTCCTGACATTTCCATTTCCGTGACATTCCCTGACTGCTTTCCAATAAATTCCCTGACATTTTATTAATTTTCTTAAATTTCCATGACTTTCTGACGTATTTCCATTTGCTTGACATTCCCCGACTAACTTCCAATAATTTCCATGTGAAAAGTTTGGATCAACCAGACCCTTTTGCATTAATTTGATAGTCTTAGAAATGCTCCAATTGCAATCAAATTAAATTTAAATGTTTAATTTCCCAAAGCTGAAACAGCAGTGTGAAACTAAAAGCTTGGATAGTTCTGGTGTGCATTTCACGAATTACACAGAATCAAAGTTATTTAGAACAAATAAAAACAGGAAAATTACGTCGAAATAATTTGCTCTAATTTTTTTCTATTTTGTATTTTTCCGCGTGGTCAATTCCAGATTACAGAAAACCGCCGGAACGGTGAAATTACATGCGCTTTTCCTGATTTCTCTGATCAGTTTAGGTTTTCAAGTTTCCCAACCAAGTAGGTGTTTACTTTTCCATGACTTGAAAACCTCATCTCCTCACGACTAACGCTCACATTCATCAACTTCATTTTTTAATGAATTAGGCCCATTGAAAGTGTGTTGTCCAAAATTACCAAAATTCAAGTGCCAAAAATCACTTTGATTGTGATTGTGATTGTGATTGTGAACAAGTGGACTTACAATATCAGTGCATAAATCATCGATATTGCATGTACGATAGCTCTGGAAAATGACGAATTGGGCAAGTGCAGATGAGAGTGGATATTTAGTGCAGGATTTAAAGCTCCAATAATGAACACCAGCATCAGCTGATTTGCAGGTAGAAATCTCAAAGCAACATCTCGAACGCTTCCACTGGGAATTACCTTACCATTAGGCTTTAACCTGAATTTGAGAAAACTCACTATTAGCCTACATCTCATGAATGTGCACATGGGCTGGTCGGAGTGACCTATTTATTCAAGGATCCAAACTGGGAAGCAACCGAGCTCTACTCCATCAGTGGTTTTACTCGCTCGGTCTACTTTTGCCCACGCCATAATTCCCATAATTCACACTTTGCTGAACATCACTGTTTGTTTCGCTTGTTTTTGGGTGGATGCCACGCAGCCTGTTACGATCCCCGCTAGACCCAAATGAAACTGCGAGGAAACCTGCAAAACTGAGCTGCGGTCAAATTAGTACGAAGAGCAGACCCCGAGCCTGGGTGGCAGGACTAAGGTGTTTTTGTTTACGGCATTCTGGTAGCTAACATGAAACTCATTCATAGCAGGTATCGGGGTATCAGTGCTGACTGCCGACAAACCCACTTTTTCATTCGGACAAATGACAGAACAGTGTCATGACAGGTTCTACATTCTTGCATTGGAGCAAAGGTTATGAGCATTGCAAGTCCACTCCTCAGCAATGTTTTTCTGCTAGTTTTCCCAACATTTCAAACTTGAAGCGCAATATGCCGCACAATGCTGTGCGTCCGTGTGTCATCCGTCATTTGGTGCATCACTTCACTGTTATTAGTCGTTAACTGTCTCCGACCGACAACAAATTGCATCTCAGAAAGTTAATTCCGAGGGCACGCATTTCAACGAACAGTAAAACGTCTTTTAAAGGTCGTAAAAAGCGGCCGGGACATGAACCGCGTGATTAGCGAACCGGTTAATTGCACTGCCGTTCATAATAGAAAGCAATCTGAACCAGAACCTTATAAGCATCTTTCATAATTTTCGCAGGGGATATATCTTTACGACCAAAATAAAACAAACCAGCCTTGAGCCGAGCTGTCGAGGTCAAATGTGAGAAAGAAAAGATTGGCCCGGCTATAGAATAACCAGTGGCGATATTCCCTTGCGCCATCACGCACGAACATGGACGAACAAGTTATCTTTCGGAGGTTTGGTTTACAGTGAAACGAGCCTCCACTGACAGCTGATGGACAGGTGCTGCCCACACACGATAGAATTTGAGAATTATTCCTATCGGCAATCGACGTACAACTGCGGATAAGGCCAAGCAATGAGATCGATACAGCTAAATTAAGGGTTAGCGCAGACAAATACGTATGAGTGATTCTGTCTTACCTGCTACTAGCACAGGAACCCGTGATCCTGCTCCGATGGCTCCGCCGTAAGCTGGAATTCAGCTCCGGCGAGACACGAGAAGAAGCCGAAGTACCGTTCGACGACGACGAGGAAAGCGCGTTGCCGATTCCGGCAGCGCCGACACAACGACCGAGTACGCTGGTACTCCCGGCACTAGTACCGCTCGCGCTCCTGTTTGTGGTGTTGCTGGTCGACGCAGTCCAACTGGTTGTTGCACCTATTTTGCAATGCGCGCTGCTACTTCCACCACTGGTGCTGTGACTGTTAACGTGGGTGTTGTTAGTTTGCGAATTGTAGCGCGAGTGCGATTCACCTGAAAGTTAAAAAAGAAAACAATTAAGCTGAATGTTCTAGATTAATTTCATGCCAAAAACATAAATGCATACATTTGAACAACGTAAAGCAGCAACTATTATGCAGAGAAAGCCAAGTACCATTTCCCAATTTGCTGTGATTGAAATGGCATATTTAGGCTGAAATAATCCAGACAACTAGGCTTCTAAATACCAGAAACCAATTTTGTACAAGATTCTGACGATTTAACCCATGCGTGTATTACTTGTGTAGGTGATTTTTCCAAATTCTGATAGATTATACGATTAGCAGCCAAATTTCAAAATTTCAAATATTACCACAGTATATGCTTGTCAGACTATGGGTATTCAATTATGCAGGACCAGATGTGATCTATTCTTAACCTTCCACATAAATTAGAAAACAATGACCCTAACATTTCCTAATGCCTAAAAAGTTGCCCAAAGTTGCCCAAAGTTAAAATATATATTACTCTAAAAAAGCATGCCCTGTAAGACATTTGAAATTATCAACATTAAAAACACAAAGCAACAATTAGCAAGTACCTGATGTGTGCTGGTGACCGGATTCCTTTGACAAACTTAAAACTGAGGGATCGACTTCGAACCGAGATCGTTTTTTTGGAAGAACGCCTGAGTAGGGATCACGACTGTTTGGCAAAAGCGACGATGAGGTGAGACTGGCAGACAGGGAAGATCCAGACACACGATTGCTCGACGTGGATGAAGTTCCGATGGCACCCAGAGAAGCGCTAGTGCTGTTGCAAGTGTTCTGGGATCTGCGATATGACGGCCGTACAGCAGAAGAAGGCTCCTGAAGCAGGCTGCTTTGTCGTTTCTTTGGTAGGCGAGGTTCCCTGGCTTGTTGGTGCTTCTCCTGGAGAGACCGATGACCAACCGCTGCAGCAGACGACGTCGCTAAGTTCTCTACCACCGAAAAAATGTTTTTGGAAGCGGACGAAGAGGAGGAGGATGAAGAACAATCGTGATTTTCAGACGCACTGAGACTAGTGTTATCCACGCCAAGAAGAGATGGATCCAATAATGAATGAGTTAATGAAGCCAACTCGCATGTGGAAGATGCAATGTCTAGATTTAAAAGAGAAGAACGACGATAAGAAAAACAAACTGCATAATGGCAAATGGTCAATTTATGCTGATAATCCAGTTTGCAATATTTTTAAAGCAAACTTAAATTGAAAATCAAAATACATTAGTTTCCTGATAATCGGATGTCTCATTTGCATCAAAAGCGGCATTGCAGCCATGGGTAAAGTATTGAGACCAGGAGAGAAACATTTCCCGGCAACCCTTGTTCACAAAATGACATGACAAACTATACCACTGGAAATATGCAAGATTTGTTTGCACTTGGAAATAAAGGGATGAATTATATCGTAGGAACGACTGATAAACCAACAAGTTAAAAGATATCGAGTGATAAAACTACTGTGTGCCATTTAATAACAAAAAAATATTCTGCATAAACAAAAAGCCAGTATTTCAAAAAAAATATTTTATTACGAGGTCTGGAAAACGAAGCTTGTTTTGAAGTCAATATAATGAGCCCTATGATTGCACGGATATGTATGGATGTCTGTTATATATAAAACAGCAGCCAGACAGACCAGATTCCATTTGAATCAATAACCATGTCGACAATATATAGCAGAATCATGCTTCACATGCCCTAATTAGCCAAGCAGCAGGTGATAAGGCTACCTAATTCTAAAATAGGTAACCAACGGCCACTTAACCTGATGATGAATACTGCGATCATTATTTTTAAAACTTAAGTTGGGATTAAGAAGGGGCCAAACAGAAAGAGGAATAAAAGTAAATAGCACGGAATTTGTCCAAAATGTTGCAGTTTGGGAACTATAGTCAAACCAAGAAGTGATAGAACTGGGTAAAATGTGCCGACCAATAGGGTCCAATCCCGTGTTGGCGATTGATTTAGCCTAGTTGATTACAATCACGTCCCTCGTGCGAACTTTCACCGACTGAACACGCATGGAAGCGCTAATCGACAAGCCACATCTCTCTGATTGGCTGTTCTTCAGTTCCATCACTTCTTGGCTATACTATAGGGATGTCAAAGTTAATGAGAATAGAATAGGTCACAAAACTAAAGCATTTTCTTGGAATGACTATGGTCACTGCTGTCATTTATTATCCGAAGCAATTCTGAAATAACCACGATGCATCATATACAATAAAAAACGTACCTTCTTGAGAATTTGCTTTCCGGCTTCTTTTGTATTTTGAAGGACGTGTGGCAGCTTTTCGAAATGAAGACGATGAGGAGGATGAAGACTCTGATATTGATGATGACGTCGAAAGAACAGAAGGTGCTCTAGTCGTGGGCCAACTTCTACTACCCAAATGCTTGGGAGTGTCTCCTTGACTCACACTTGCACTCTGAATGTCGACACAGAGGGCTTCCCTGTTATTAGAAATAACGTTGGTACTCTGAGGGCTGATGGATGCCAATAATGCCAAAGACCTAGATTTGGACCTTGATATCATAAGGAACATAAAACCAATGAATGCAATAAACTGTCATAAAAAATACAAAGACGTTATAAATAGAAAAGAAACCTTACCTTGTGATAATTGGTGATCGAGCCCCTTGATTGCTACCCTTTCTGCTACTTCTTCTTGCTGTGTTTTGCTCTGACCCCCCAAGATGCCGATGAGAAAGCTGTCTAGGTAGATCTGCCATAGACGCGACTCTTACCCTGAGGCATGCCAAGAATGACTACGCTGGTCACACTTCATGTTGAAAGAAAAGGAACAAAAATAAAATGTCAAATTCAATATGAAAAGCTTCGGAAAATCAAACGTGCTGGAATACTCATAAAACAAATTCAACGTGCAAACTAGATGATCTTGACAGTTAACCTGGGTAAGTCATACCAAGTTAAACAAACCTTACTGAATGTAACTTTTGAGTTTGTCATTTTTAGTTTCGGATTCTGAAATCTAAAGTTATTTCTACTTAAAGTTGAAAAAACAAATGCATTTTGCAGCTGACTCGAGGTATGAAGAATTTTGGCATATTAAAACCACATGTATGCCAAACATGAACCACATTACAACAACCATAATAAATGACGTCAGTCATCAGACTCAATGCATGAAATGCTAGTACGGCGAATTACATATGCTATGGAGGATGGGAGGATGAATTTAATGAAGTAGGGAAAATGTGTATTCTAAGGGCCTGCCAAACACCTTCCCATTCCAGGTATGCATAGCCAACTAAAACTTGCAAACATTAATGGGAAATCCATTTTATGTTTCTATGAATGGCATGCTTGAATGTTAAATGAAATTACACTTCCATATGATCAAGTAGTTACTACCAGTATTAACAAATTCCTGCCTAAATAGTCTCCTAAATTCTGTAGTGAACGATTATGTGAATTGGCCACAAGTGTGGTCTCTTAAACACCCATACAACTGCATCAAATAGAAGCAACACAAGTTGCCCTTAACACATCTGGGGGGAAATAGACTAGTAGAGCATCATCTGTAAACAAATGTGTCAAAAGGCAAGCTGAAAGTTAATGCCACACGAGGTCCAAGCAGACAAATATAGCCTACAGCAGAATATTACTGGTTTAAATCATTCAGGAATACATTAAGAAGAAAAAAATAGGTACACTCATTATAAGAAGTATGTGTAGTAGACCAACAGCTTACTGTCTTCACAGAAACCAGCAAGTAAATATTTTGATCAAGCATTTTGACAATAATAGCTAACTGGTGAACAGACGTTTATTCTTAACTTTTGCGTATCGACCTCTAAAAATGTAAAGTATTACCAAAGTAGTGTTCAAGTTGTTCAAATTCATGATTCACAACTTCCTGTTTTGGGTTAGGCCTAACAATTACAGAGATGTTTATATGATGATTACGAAATGGGTATCAGTATATGCTTGCTCGGAGGATGCCTGCCTAAAAAACCTTAAACCTGGGGTGTAACTTGTTACAGTAAATGTAATATGGGCGGGCCTATATTGAAAGCATGTAAACTATAAAAATCTGTATGATTGTGGTTGAAAAACATTTACTTTATATTATATTCAATTGGATGACCAACTGTAGATCAGACCATATGAGGTCAATAATAATCAGTTCCATGTTAAATTGTACCCATTATTTAGATTAAGTTCAAACCAACTTTTAAAGCTATTCATAATTTTAAAAAAACAAGGCCTACAGCAGTTAATTCTCGCTTACAACACAATACCAGGAAAAGGTCGATTGATTTCTCAATTAACAAATGACTACGATTGATTTCATAATACTGCATGTGGGTACACAGTGCACATAGTCTACTAATATTATTAATGAGAAAATTTATCCATACAATAAAATTCGGCGTCCAGAACCTTAATTCGTATCCACCACATAGGTTTATACCAAATAAAGTATATGTAGCCATCACCTTATAACGCACAGCTGGTTTCAGCCATGGCTCATTTTTCAAGCAGGGTGTAAAAAGCGAGGCCTACCCAATCAAACCGATAAATTTGATAAATGTCAACGGCGCCATACGAGGTCGTGAATACATACCAATTTAAATAAACTAATTAAATGTAATCCACGCAAGAGTTTTATAAAAATGTACTGTATGAAGCCAAAAAAAACTAACGAAAAAAAATATAGGAACTGTACCTTACGATTGCGTTTTTCTTTGCACTGAATTTGCGTGGCTCGTTTGGAAATGAATGCATTACAACGCGGAGAAACAGTGGCTATCGAAATACAGGGCAGAAAGACCTTCAAACGATTTGAGCAGATTCAAAATTGTGTCCTTCGTTTCGAACATGAAATTCGAATTGCGGAAAAATGGGAGGTAGCCATATTGAATAATTGAAAGCGAAGAAATACCAGCCTCCGATCGAATAAAATTGCTGCGGAAAAGAAACTGCAGTGCTTACGAGCGCAGCTATTCGTACGCAATAAAAGCTGACGCTAATAACCCGACTATTGGTGAACTGATCCGAAATCAAAATCAGATGTTCGCATCGACAAACGATCCTGCCCATAGGGCTATCACAACGTCATTAAGGCGAACAAAGCAATGCGAAACTGCGTCCAAGTGGCGAATTACATGACAGAAATCACCACCAGAAACTTACTAAATAAAGATTACGGCATTCCAGCTTTCGTTTACAGAAATTCTGAGCGCAGCTTCGTGAATTCTTTTGCCACAGTGAATTTTTTCCCACAGCGATATGCATTGGGGCTAATTTAGAACTGGATAGGAGTTTATTTATACCGAGGGCGCCAGCTAAAAGGTGGTGCGGAACGCTCCAAATAATGGCTTCCTATATAGGTGAGAAATGGCAGATTTTCCCCGAAATTCACACTCATTTATTTCGGAAACGACTCCCTTCGCTCGAATCATACGCCGCGCTAAATAATCCCGACAAATAAACCCCCTTTGAAAAACGAAACGACGCCATCGTACCTTGAAATTGAACAGCATAGCAACAGCCTTGCAGAAGAGGAAAAACCTTAGGATGTGACTAAAACGTGATTCGAGTGGCGAATGGAAAGGCGCAGGGGTAGGGGGCGCAGTATAGATTATTTATGTAGTGTTCCCAATTTTTTTTATTTTATGAAGATTGCGTATGCTATGCGTCTGAATTCAACTTTGCCCGCAAATATTAAAAGCGCACCGAAAGCTCACGTGTCCAGTTTTGCGTCGGATTACGTCAAACAGAGGCTTTCCGCCTGTAAATTAAGCAGGAAAATCAGATTCGAATGTCATCGATTTTTCATTTCCTATGTCCATAAAAATGTTATTTAATCAGGAAGCCCTCGCAAAAACGCATAACAATACACGTCAAGGCTTCAAAAAATCTATTTTATAGAAATATCCGAAACGTGCATTTTTTCACATGCATTCAAATTATTTTGGGATTACTGCGAGTAATGAATTTCGCCATTTCCTGTACACTTTTTTTAAAGAAATTATAATTGATTATCGATAATCACAATATCGAACGTGAAAAAGCCCACATTTTATTTATCGTGTATTTACGCGTACAATCGAAATTATCTAAATGTTTCTTTTTATAAAACGAATAATTTATGTGGCAATATCTTGTTTTCGCCATCGAATTTTTCATATACCGTTTGCCATATGTAGCAAAACATTGGTTGAGCTCGCAGTGGTGTTTTACGGTCGTAATAAATTCTAACCAATTTCATTTTTTACGAAATTGCAGGCTACGCCCTTCGCATTATACCATTTGTGACACTGCCCGACTTGCAAATGGGATTTTAAGTCTAGGCACACCCTGTATGTCCAGCTAGGTTACTACCCGCCCACCCCGTGCGGCGCTCAAGCATGCGCCAACCGCGTTCAGGTGCCACCCTGCGCGTAACCGCAGGCACAAGGTTAGTCGAGCTGCCAACAGATGGCGCCAGGTTCTACGGCCTGTAGAATTTGGCACCTTGCCAAGGGTGGGAGTGGACCAGACCAGAAGGCCAGAACAACAAAATGGCGTCTCAGTGGACTCTGTGGTTCAGTGTGAGGAGTTGGAGGTTCGTTTCTCGGATGTGCCGCGCTGCGTGTGCCTAAAAGTGCACTGGTAAAATGTTCTCCCTCCGATAATGGCTGCTGAATATCGCTCGGGCAGCCGCGTGAGGTGCATCGTGCTATTATGCCTGGCGTTCACCATTTGCGGGGTGATTTACTTAGGATATTTCTGTCCGGAGAAAGTGTGTGCTCTGACCAATGTGAGGAACCAGCGCCAGTACCATCAGCAGATGCACAGCCGGCTCCACCAGAGCTCGGACAGGTCGACAGCGTCCAGACAGGAGCCGCACAACTACGACTTCGACGACGCTCACGCAAAAAATTTCTGGGATACGTTCACCTCGGACGACGAGGAGACTGTCGTCCAGCTGCAGTCTGTGCAATATTCTGGCGAGGTGGACAGTGGTCAGCAGCGAACGGCTGTCGTCCAGCATCACGCCGCGGCCCAAGATCTCAAGTTTCCGGTGAAGATCGTGGGGGTGTCCTTCGATGACGTCGCCTCCAATTCGTCCAGGTTCACCTTCGACATCCATCGCCGGGATGTCATTGTCTTCCTGCACATTCAGAAAACTGGAGGTATTCGCATCATCCTTCCTTTATCCATAGTTGATCACTAGGCGTCTTTTGGGGCGCTGTACCTTGAAGAATTTTTTCAGATTGTATTGGCGGCCACTGTCAGCAAGAAAATCCAGAAAATGAAACCCACAAAGTCAGATCATTGTAGCCAGATACAACTATGGTAGGGCAACTATTTTTTC
>JAQFYZ010003465.1:0-13375 GCA_034695085.1 Cylindroiulus punctatus | reverse complement strand
CTAACCAAACCTAACCTAACCTAACCTAACCTACCCTAACATAACAGGTAGTTCCCGTAATGGACAAGTACCAAAAGTTTTTAGTGCAAAAACGAGCATCTTTTATTTCGAAATGCTGCGTTTCATTGGTTATTCGTTACTTTGAAAAATCCTTTTGTACGAATGTTTCATTGGTATTATGTTGAAATTATGCTTATATCTTTGCTGACTAAAAGTTATCATAGTTGAAAAATGTATAAGATCGGTGGATGAAAAATGTATAAGATCGGTGGATGAAAACTTTTTTGACAGAGTGTATATTGCTCTACAGACACCCTGTATTCCATATTTTACCTTACGTACATGTACATTACATGGAAACAGTTAATTTTGCTCGGTTAAAAGCACGAATTCGTGTATCGAGCCTTTCAGAAATGATCATTTGGCTTCTTCGGTTAATTTGTGATGACATCGACTGACCAATGGTCAACGTATGGCGTCCTGTTTTCATCAGATTATCGTCAATTAAAATTTGCAATTCCTGAATCGTTTTGGTGCTAAAAGGGGTGAGGGACGATGGCGTCATCCGCGAATTAATCAGCTGTTTAATAGCGAGTTATTTGCGGGAGTAATCGCATCGTCATCGCTCGTCCTTCCGTGGCGCCCGCCTGTTTGCACCAAAAAATCCATGTTATTTATCACAGAATTTAGCAAAAGAACATTTTAGTCACTGTTGACCATGTGGGGAACCAGCAGGAAAAGGGTCAAACCTGCAGTGAAGGGCTCAAGACTGAAGGGTAGAGGGCGCCATAACATCAAGTAAAGAGGGCGCTGTATAGGGCAGCCCTATGATGAGTAAACGGTGCGCATGAGTCATGGGGGAGTTTGATAGCATTCTGGAAAGGGTTTTGGGGTGGACAGTGGTTGGGCCGACAACCACCAAAATTCGGTATTCGGAATTTAAAAGGGCGCGGGCGACGAAACCAAAATTTCCCCCGATTTTCAATCCTCCGCCCTGTACTCAGCTGCTTCAGCAGTTCATGCTGGGTGCAGCGTCAGCTGACCATTGAACCCGATTTCCGGAAGTCGGCCATTTTATTATATGTATCACTTGCTGGCCGACACCCAACCAGGATGGTTGGGTCAATTGTTCTCTGCTGTTGTTCCGGATTGAAATTAAATCGTAAAGTTTCCATGCAACCACGCTCGCCTCTGTCATCATTCTAACAAATTTTACTTTTGTTGTTGTTGTCACCAACTCGAGGAGAGTTCAACCTCCATGTTTTTCACCAGAATAAAGTTCCAGTTTAAGTTTAAAGTTTCACATCTTCAATTACAACCCCCACAGACCACATTTCATACATAAATGAAGCTGGCTCGACTTAATCTGGGAGTTATTCGCGGGAGCGTTATCGCATCGTCATCGCTCGTCCTTCCGTCTCGCCCGCTTGCACCAAAAAAGTCAATGTTATTTATCACAGAATTTAGCAAAAGAACATTTTAGTCACTGTTGATCATACTTCATACATGAAATGAAGCTGGCTAGACTCAATCGACTATTACCTGCGCCGTACGCAAACATCAAGTAACCTTAACAGGATCATCCAAGTAGAGAAAATGTCAAGGACGAGCGACTAAAACGACGATTACGCAGAAATATTTGGCTGATTTGATAGCGTGAATAAGAGTTGAAAATTTAAATTAGTCGTTTGATGATATCAGCTAAAGCACGAAAATAACGTGTGGCGGCTTAATCGTTACAACTTTATTACCAAAATAAAATTAAAAAACTAACGAAACGTATGGCAGGCTCAGTCCTTGTAAACTTTAAAGACCAAACAAGCTGTTAAAACTAAGAAATATTTTTGTAAACGAAATTTATCTTGCCTGACTCGAGTAAAGTTGAAATCAAGGCAGATGCTCTGTGGGTAATATTTAATCCTACTGTATGTAAATCTGCAGTAAATCTGCAAAAATTAGATCTCCCTTTTATACATTTTTATACATTATACATTTTATACATTGACCAAGATACAGCACTGTACTATAACCAGAGCTTCTACACTGCATGGGACTCAGGTTTAAGACCTGGTCTCAGAACATACATTCAAGCATAAAAATCAAAAAATCAAATTTCCTGCTCTGTATACAGTAACAAAGGAATTTTATATTCAGTTTTGGACGAAGAGATGATCTGCAAATCCCAGTAAACACTTAAATTTATTAATTTTTAATTAACATTTTTTTCAAAAAAATAACTAGGGAACGGGAATTCTTACGTACAGTACATTTTTTAAACGGAAGTCAATTTCGACTTCCTCAGGCAAATTTGACAGAAATTTCAAATTCTTTTTCCATCGCTTTTCATACAATATTAAAAAACTTGTACATATTTTAACAAGTAAAAAATATCTTTCAGCTTTGTTTTATCTTGAATTTCGTGGTAACTTTTTAGAATAAGCTAGCAATGGCGGCCACGCTTGTTTTCTACGGAGTCTGACTCAGCCTGTTATGGATAGTTTTAGGTTAGGTTAGGTTTGGTCAGGTTAGGTTAGATCAAAGGGGTGTCCAATGGGCCAGTTCTGACCTAACCTGACCTAACCCAACCTAACCTAAAACTATCCATAACAGGCTGAGTCAGGCTGCGTAGAAAACAAGCGTGGCCGCCATTGCTGGCTTAATCTAAAGTTACCAATTTCGTATCAGTATTTTTGTTTTAAAAGTTTTAAACACAGTAAACAGATAAATTGAAATTTTACGAAATCAGAAGAAAGTTGCACTGCACCCATAAGTTAAACCGCTGCAACTCGAAAACTACTGGCGCTACAGCTGCGAAATAAGCGTTGTGTTTCACTAAATTTCACCATCTTTCTAAAGAAAAACTCCGCAGTGCTCTACGATCAACACCACCCCAGTTATTGCAGAAAAACCGGATAAGTGAGCTCGGTTGTGGTGCCTATGGTGTTTCTTTATAAGCAAATTCTCGATCTCCAGTCTTGACAAAGGGAGAGAGAGCAGGAAGCCATCTTGGTTAACAACTGCCTTTATTCAGCGCTTCCCCGACTAGGGGAAAACCCATGGGGTAGGGACAAAGGGATTTCTACAACACTTGGCAGATCAAGTTACAGTGTCCAGATGGCCGCCAGGGGCGTGCCCAGTTGCTTTCGCACGCGTGGAGTGGCGCTGCAAGCATGCTATCGCCAGATCTTGCAAGCAGATAGCAGCGTGTTTTACAAGCGCTCTAATGCGATAGGGCGCCGAAGGTGGGGGGCGCGGGTTCCCTCCCCGCGGGGGGCACATTTTTTTTTCTCGGAGGGAGACCTAAATTCTTTCCGTGCAAGATCAACGACATTTGCCTAAAATCAGATAAACAATTTAACGGCGTGAAATTTATGCAAATCGCCAGATCTAGATCATAGGTGGCGCCACGGAAGGGATTAAAAGAGGGTCACCCAGAAATTCACGTCGCACCCCCCATTGTCATTGCCAGTGCATCGAGCTCTGAAAGTTAATCGGAAAACAAAAAATAAAAAAAATTAAATTTAAAAAAAACAGCTACCAAATAAATGAAAATTTCAGTCAGTTTTCGACTGAAATTAGGTTAGTGGCGAAGATATCCGCCATCTTTTAGCCAAACGAAAATTGAAACTGGTTCTCTTCATGTTGGGGCGTAGAAAATAAATGAGAACCAGTAGATGTTGCTATATTTTGCAATTTGAGAGTACATTTTTTGAAAATTTAAATAGTCAGATTGATGTCAATGGGATTATTTTCAAGAAATTTAAATGGTCAGCAATGTACAAATTGTACATTTTACTACATTTTTACTATTTTAGCTATTCTTTTACTATTTTTACTATACAAATTGTACATGTATTGTAGGTCATAATATTAGTCATAAAATGCAGGGAGAAAACAACAACAAATTATATCAATAATTACTTATTGAATTACGAAATTTATGTCCCTCATTTCCGATTTTATCAATATTCGTCACTTTTAGTAAATTCTCCTTCACATGTTTTTTACATAATTTATATTCCTACGATTAAATTATAGTATATTCTTATAGGAAAACGACGAATCAAATTTGAAAACATAACGACCCGTTAAATTTCACCGATTAAATTGCTTGGATCGAAATAAATCAATATTTATAAGAAATCTTATAATCGCGTTATTAAATCCTTGGCAATTTCGCGCAACGTTCGCAATTCGATAAAGATGCTAAATTCCGAATAATGTTAAATTTGTAAAATTACAATCGTTTAAAATTGTCATGTCATCAGCGAAATTCGATTACAAACTTTATCTAGTTAGCACCATGCGAAATAAAACAGGCTGCAAATCTTCATTCCGAAATGCAATTTTAAAATGCGTTTAATTCATTTCAGTATAAAATGCAATTTTAAAATGCATTTCATTCATTTCAGAATAAAATTCAACATTAAAATGCATTTAATTCATTTCAGTATAAAATGCTATTTTAAAATGCATTCAATTCATTTCAGTATAAAATGCAATTTTAAAATGCATTTAATTCATTTCGGTATAAAATGCAATTTTAAAATGAGTTTAATTCATTACAGTACAAAATGCAATTTTAAAATGCATTTACATGTAATTCATTTCAGAATAAAATGCATTTACTTCATCTCAGTATAAAATGCAATTTTAAAATGCATTTAATTCATTTCAGTATAAAATGCATCATCTTATGGACCATCATCTAATTCTGGACCAGTTTAAACTATATACGTCATCTAAAGATACAAGTTGTTGTTTTTCATAAAAACTACCAATAATAATCACTTTTAAAACATTCAATTGTATGCATTGAATGTATCATAATCATCACAACAGTCGTTCGGTTATTTTTAAATTAGGGCGTTTTTTAATTTAATTTTATTGGGAGGAGGCAAAGGACGAAATCAAACAGGAAATTATCACGCAATTAAAGCAATTATTTAAATATGGTTTTGAGCAATTAGCAGAAAAATAATTGACGATGCAATTCACGTGTCAGCAAAATTGCCAAGACGGGAAATTCACGAAAAGTTCAACCAGAACATTGAATAAAACGAGGCATTAAAAACAAAGTCATAAAACCATAAAACTTAAAAACGACAAATTAGCAAAAATATCAAAGGTGCCAATTGTTTATATACAATTTCCCTCAAGTACTTTTTCCGCATTTCAAGCCGTTTGCAATAAATTAGTTTTATGGAAAATTAGAAAACAATCTGATTTCACAATCAATTAAGAAATTTAATCGAAATAATTAGTGATTTTAAGTTGTAATTTCATGTGAAAGTTTACCAAAATAAAAATTATCTTTCCAGTTTACAGATATACGCTGTAGCTTAAGGTGAAATTAAGAAAATTACCTTAATTCGACATTGGAATTATTGAAAAGACAATTTAGTCAAATGTATAATTCCAATATCCACAAATTCCATTTAAGTTTCAGAATCTTTTATGGAAAACATCGAAATTTTCTGATGTAACTTCATGTCAAAGTTTACCAAAAACAAAAATGATATTTCCAGTTTTCAGATATATATACGCTGTAGCTTATGGTGAAATTAAGAAAATTACCTCAATTCGAACTTGAATTATTAAAAAGACAATTTAGTCAAATGCATAATTCCAATATCCACAAATTCCATTCAAGTTTCAAAATCTTTTATGGAAAACTTCGAAATTTTCAGACGTAATTTCATGTGAAAGTTTACCAAAAATAAAAATTATATTTCCAGTTTACAGACATACGCTGTAGCTTATGGTGAAATTAAGAAAATTACCTCTACTCAAAACGTAAAAACCAAAAGACAATTTAGTCAAATGTATAATTCCAATATTTGCAAATTCCTGAAGATAATAATTCAAGTTTAAGAATGTTTTATGGAAAACTTCGAAAATACATGTAATCTCCAATCGAAAATTATGCTGAAATTACGAAAATTAATTTTTATTTTTTTACTAAAATGTCCCGCTGTTTATTATTACTTAATTTCATCAGCAATTTCAACAATGACACCTAGGCCCGAACACAATGGTAGTTCGAAATTGGTCGATTAGCAATTACATAACCATTGTTGGTGAATTTGAATTAAATTTAATTGAAGTTAATTTTTGTCCCAATTTGGTCAAACCCACCTAACTACAGTCCAAAACAATGCGAAAAAAATTACTGTCAGACAAGTGGTCATTTGCGTGTGGTCAACAGCCCCCTTCCTGTTTGAGGTCAGCATTTACCGAATTTTGGAGAAAAATTTTCAGAAAAGGTCAAAAGAAGCGAAAGATTTATGGCCATTGGACGGGTCAACACACGATTAAAGGCCAAATAAATCAGAGAAATTGACGAAAAATACAGAAATTTGTACGTCGTTGAGTTCATGAAGAAAAAATTCAAATTTTTAGCAAAAAAAAACAGACTCGTGTTTTCAGATACTGTACATGTAACAGTCGACCGTAAATCATCCCAAAAATGTCGTACCCTATTAGCGAATATTTCAGTCAAAAATAACGTATTTTCGACGAAACACTGACCCTTCATTCCGTAATAATATCCTGCTAATGCATGTTGGATTTTTCAGAATAAATAAATCATAACAAAAGCATAAATATGAAAACTTATAGAAATTATGTGTGATTTGCGTCAAAATGAATAAATATTTTTTAAAAATTTCTGCCATAAATTCAATGGACAAACCGGGTTGATTTGGTTACAAATAATTTTCAAGATTATAGCATCAATTGCATAAAAACTTGATCATTTTTAAGTAATAGAAATGTGTTAAAATGATACAAATTCAGTGAATTGAAGTGAAATGAAAGCCATTTTTTCCATGGGATCAATTTTTTAAACATTGTAATAACCTTGTAATTATTTCATAAATTTAATGGTTAATTAATTTTTTAAAATAACTTTCAAGCTTTCACAAACCTCCGGGTTAATTTGGTTACAAATAATTTTTAAGATTATACAATGTAGCATCAATTGCATAACAACTTGATCATTTTTAATTAATAGAAATGTGTTAAAATGATGCAAATTTAGTGAATTGAAGTGAAATGAAGGCCATTTTTTTCATGGGATAAATTTTTTAAACATCGTAATAACCTAATAATTATGCCATAAATTTAATGGTTGATTGATTTTTAAAATAATTTTCAAACTTTCACATTAATAATTGCGAAATTAAAGACTGGCGGAATATTTGCATAAAAACTCCATTATTATTTCCAAAAATAATCTGATTAAAATAAGACGTCATTTTCTCTTCATTCCAGAATCAGAATTAGTCGAGATATTAAAACAATAAACATTTTTGAAACATACAATACATTGTAATATTATGCCATAAATTTAATGGGTGATTAATTTTTACAATAATTTTCAAAATTTTACATTGCGAAATTAAAGACTGGCGGAATATTTGCATAAAAACTATTATTTTTTGCAAAAATAATCTGATTAAAATAAGACGTCATTTTGTCTTCATTCCAGAATCAGAATTAGTCGAGATATGAAAACAATAAACAAGCAGTAATTTTTTTTAACTTTTAAAAAAATATGAAGACAAGATTTTTGTGGCGCCCTACACGTGACCTGTACAGGGTGCGCCACCGACTCTGCCATAAATTAAATTAAATTAAAAAAAATAAGACTCTCCCGTTGGGCCTGTCAAAATATATCAGCAAAATACCTTCTTTATGGTTGGGCAATAAAATTGTTTTCTTGGTTTTTTATTTTGTTTAAAAAAAAGAAAAGACATCTCGCTCGTTGAATTTAACCGAAAAAGGTCAAAAAGGTCACTTACGACCCGGTCACGAATTTCATGTTTGATGATTTTTTTTTTCGGTTAGTCCAAGGTTCCGGATTTGCATAACCGGAAGAAGAGGACGTCATTTTACTGTCCATAATTAAGGTGGAAGAAACGTTTTTGGTTTGTGCAAAAAGTTGGTGGTTTTTAGAAAATGGCTTCCTTGAATAACAAAACACTCGAAAATACAAGAAACCATTAGCGATGGTCACCCAAAATAACAGAAAATACAACTTAATTGAAGTTTTTTTTGCAAATATTTGGAACTTTAGCAATTAAACTCCATTCATAGTCTCAAATTTGACAATTTAAAGTGTAAACACAACACTATTTGAAAATACTATGAAAGAAAATCAATTTTGCCCGAAACTGGACATACGATATGTGTGCTTAAATCATCGATTGATTTTCGTTTAAAATTTTTCAGACTAAACTCTGGAAACAAAGGAAGTTTGTCTACAGGCTGAATTCTGGTAGATAAAATTTCATGAAAAGAAAAAAAAAAAAATGAAGGAAATAAATGAACGATTTTTCCTTTCATTTCAGGTCGGTTTCATTTCAGTTGATCAAAGTGATATGAACAAAAAAGTCAGTGTTAAATGAAGAATAAAATACGAAAAAAAAATGTGGCAATGAAAAGAAACCACAACAGTACGAGTGCATGGAAACTCGAAAATAAAACGTTATCAGTGAAGATGGCAGTCGAGGGACCAATTTCTTATAAATTGACAAGTATGTGTGACCTTTACAAGTTTTTTTTAAAAAAAATTCCCTGACCATAGAAATTCGAGCCAATGTAATAGGAGCTATATTTATTTTAAATGTTTACGCACATAAGATAACCACATATTTCAATAAGGAACCAGCAATAAAGTCCACATTTTAATAAAAAAAACTGCATATTTAGATTTTGTTTTATAAATTTACAATTTAGTTATTGATCTTTACCACATCATTGCTCGATTCAATTGATAATTTGAGTTTCTCGACTTAAAGAGATTTGTTAAATTTTTCGTACCTTTTTTAAAATAAATCAATATTCCTTGACTTTTCCAGGTTTTTTAAAAACAATTTCCCTGACCATAGAAATTGGAAAATATAACATTATCCAATTTAGCAAGCTCTATATTGATTTTAAGTGTTTACACACATAAGATAATCACACATTTCAGTAAGGAACCAGCAATAAAGTCCACATTTTAATAAAAAACTGCAAATTTAGATTTTGTTTTATAAATTTACAATTTAGTTATTGATCTTTATCCCATAATTGCTCGCTTCAATTGATAATTTGAGTTTGTTGACTTCTGTGTCAAGAGATTTGTTAAATTTCCCTGACTTTCTTTTTAAAAATAATCAATCTTTCCTTACTTTTTTAAAAATAATCAATTTTCCCTGACTTTTTTAAAAATAATCAATTTTCCCTGACTTTTTTAAAAAAAATAATCTTCCTGACTTTTTTTTAAAAAATAATCAATCTTCCCTGACTTTTTTTTAAAAAAAATCAATCTTTCCTGACGTTTTTTTAAAAATAATCAATCTTCCCTGACTCGTTTTAAAAATAATAAATCTTCCTTGACTTTGTTTTAAAAATAATCAATCTTCCCTGACTTTTTTAAAAATAATAATCAATCTTCCCTGTCTTTTTTTTAAAAATAATCAATCTTCCCTGACTTTGTTTTTAAAAAAATAATCAATCTTCCCTGACTTTTTTTTAAAAATAATCAATCTTCCCTAACTTATTAAAAAATAATAATCAATCTTCCCTGACATTTTTTTAAAAATAATCAATCTTTCCTTTCTTATTTATAAAAATAATCAATCTTCCGTGACTTTTTTAAAAATAATCAATCTTCCCTGTTTTTTTTTAAATAATCAATCCTCCCTGTCTTTAACCTGATTTTTCCATGCCTTTCCAACTCCCTTGACATTTCCAATAATTTTCCAGGACCCTGTTATCCCTGTTATCTATTTCCAACTTGAGGCTGTTAAAAATCGCCCCATTGGTGAACGAGAAGAGGAATATGGTCCGGTGCATTAACCCAAATTTCGCGAAACAATAAATCATGAGGGGGGGTGAGGGGGGTTAGGGGGGGAGGGCCACGAGGGGTCCGGCACCCCCCAAAAATAGCGTTGTTTCGGTTTAGATAAGGGAGTCGAGAGCGTCCTAATAAAAAGCGAGCCTCTAATTGTTTTCGCAGATTTTCAAAGCGAGAGAGTGAGATTAAGAAACAAATAATGAAAAGGTGAGAAAACGGATTCCCCTCATGGAAATCGACACCGAGAAAGGTAGGCGAGTGGGACAATGGGGTGATGACCCCAAAAACACCAAAAAGAAAATAATAAAAAAAAAGAAGTATGACCGAGTGGACATACAATATCTGTGCTTTGAATCACTCCAATCTATTTTGAACCATGTCCAATCTTTACAAAAGTGATCTGATTTTGCAGTCACAGGTGGTATAAATTTATAGCCTATTGAATTCAATGGGTCAACTGGGTTTTGTTTTTCAAAGGATTTTCAAAATAATTACAAAAATTGCGAGACTAAAAACATCTTGTTGTGTCATTGTGGCGTGTCACCCATGTATTTTGTATATTGTGAATTATGGTAAATTTGTGTTGTGGTTTTCATTTTGGAGGGCAGGTCACTAGTGTGTATAAATACATACATGTATGCATAGTCTAGGGATATAAGTACTTTTTCCATGTTGTGTCCTTAAGCATGTATTTTGTCATTTTTTTGTATTGTGGACAGTGGGAGTATTAAATTGAATTGAATTGAACTTAACTCGGTGATTTTTCAAAAAATTATCTTATTAAAACACCGAGACGTAACTTCGTCATTTACGCGATGACACTTAACACGCGCCTTAGTTCCGAAAAAGTTGGACAAGTGGACATACAACATTTGGGCTTTAAGACCCAGCATGCAGCCGGAAAATAAAACATCCACTACCAGTAAAAACTGACCCTGTTTATAAAGAATATTCGTCTAATTTTATCTGCATTACATCAAAACTTATTTTCGATTTATTTGTAAAAATACTTACTTTGATTTATTTGTAAAAAAAACTTATTTTCGATTTATTTGTAAAAAAAACTTATTTTCAATTTATTTGTAAAAAAACTTATTTTCAATTTATTTGTAAAAAAACTTATTTTCGATTTATTTGTAAAAAAACTTATTTTCGATTTATTTGTAAAAAAACTTATTTTCCATTTATTTGTAAAGAAACTTATTTTCGATTTATTTGTAAAAAAACTTATTTTTGATTTATTTGTAAAAAAACTTATTTTCGATTGATTTGCAAGAAAAACTTATTGAAAGAAAATAAATGATGAAAGTAAAAAAAAATAAAAGTAATAAAATTGTTTTGAGAAAATAAATTTTTTCTGCAGCATATGACACATTTTCACATAAACTATTAGTTTACATGTATGACACATTTTCTCCGACCAAATTATTTTTACAACATTCTTTATGACTTATGGCATGATTTTTTTTTTTTTTTTTTTGCATAAAATCACCAACCGCGTTTTAAAAACTTGTTGATTGTCTACATAAGTCAAATCTTTTTCAGCAATTTTCCTGTCATTTTCCTAATTTTTACGACCGCGTTATTATTTCGGGGTCAAGAGGTCAACCATGTCCGGTAACAACGACCCACCCCCGTCGTTTCTCTCGCCTAAAATTATTTTCGTCGCAAATTTTCGATAAAAATCTAGGTTAATATCACCAACGACAACGTCTTCTTGATTTACTGTCTCAATTTGGCTTCACTTTCTAGGTATTTTTTTAAATTAATTTCTTTTTTTTTACGAATGAATCTTTCATTTGTTTTAACTGTGGGTTGATTTTAAGTCTAAAATAAACAATAATAAAATTCAAATTTCCTTTTGTGTGTTTTTAGGTAAACACTGGTTTTAAATGGACCAATCAATCAGCGGGGCGACCTTAATTAAATCGGGAATGACTTTAACCAAATGACCTTAATCTGAACGTGACACGAGTCGACCTTTGACCTCCAGGGTCAGCGAAAAGATCGACCAATTTCTCCGAACGGTGAGTTGATCACCTTTGTGTTATAATCAGTAGTTCACTCGAGTACTTGTAAACTATAAACAAGACAGTGATTTACAATAAAGGGAATGAGAAAATTTATGCAGAATTTTTTTTTTTGGAACGTGATTCAAAAAGCAACATCATTATTTTCAATAAATTAAGTACATCTATCAACTTTTTTAATTTATAATTTATACATATGATTAAATATTATATATTATATTAATGATATATATTTCCGTAATATATAATATACATATAAAATGTACACATTATATAATTAAAAATAATATAATATAATTAATATATAATTTATAATTATTTATACTTAGTAATAATTACTAACTAATTATTGTGAACTAATAATTACTTATTAATAGTTATTAATAATTACGAATAATCTTACTAATACATTTATTAGTCAAATTAAGTAGAAAAACATTTTTTTAAATCAAAATTTTCGTATTTTGGAGTACCAAATTCAGCGAAATTCTTATAATTCAAAAAGCATCATCATTATTCTCAATAAATTTAGTAGATTTATCAACTTAGATATATTTATAATTACTAATGGTTACTAATTAATTACCGTGAATTAATAATTACTTATTAATATTATTAATAATTACAAATAATCTTACTAATACATTTATTAATCAAATTAAGTATAAAAACATTTTTTTAAATCTGAATTTTCGGATTTTGGAGTACCAAATTCAGCGAAATTCTTAAACTGTCATCCCTTTTGGCAAATTTTGCAAGATTTATAAAAATTCGGAAAGGTTGGCAAAAGAATTGCTGGAAACTATTTGCAATTTGGAAAAACTTAGAGAGATAGTTAATTAGATAACATGGCGACGTTAAAATGGATCTAGTTTTTGTGAAATTTCATCAGAAATCTTTAGTTTCTCATGGTGAATTTCGTAACAAAAATAAATTAGCCAAACACGAGTTGGCGAAAGGCATTTCCAACAACGAAACAAAAACTTGAAATGAACTTTTCAATTTTCTCCTTTGGCTAAATTATGATTTTTTTAAAAGAAAATAGAAAAATAAACTGTCAAGAAGGAATTTGTTGGCTTCACTTTCTAACTTACTCTAACTCACTTAATTTTGGCCTGTTTCAGATCGTCCCAAACGATAAGCATATTTGGGTTAATTGCACGAAATACTTCTCAGTTATCAACGAAATTTAAACGAGAAAAACAAACAGTTTTCGTCTTCATTAGCCGGGAAAATAAATAAAAACCGCGCTTATCTATTAACATTTTTGCAGCGTATTGATCGATAAACTAGACAGTGACATAGAAAATGCAACGCGGAAATAAAATACCATACAAATGTACACTGTTTTTCGTTTTTACCACAGACACTTAGCGCAGCACCACGAAACTATGTAAAAACCGAAAAAACGAAAAAGTATTTCGTCCAACTTGACTTTTCCGTTACCAAATACTGATTTCCTTACCAAAATAGAGGCAGTTTTTGGTGATCATGGATA
>JAQFYZ010003464.1:0-13379 GCA_034695085.1 Cylindroiulus punctatus | reverse complement strand
TTTCATTAATTGAAATACATTTTAAAATGCATTTCAAATACATTTTGCAAATTGAAATACATTGCACAATGCATTTTCTTTGGATATGGGTGCATCAGTCTTGGGACCCTTAAAGCATTTTCATGCCATTGATGACATGTTGAGTTGATGACAAACATTATCATGTGTACATTTGAAATTTAATTTTACACGGAAATCTAGGCTATTGTAAATAAATCGTAGCGGATAATGCATGAAATACATGCCATTAAATAATCAATTATTGATCCATGGAGTTGAGGACTCTGTGAATAAATTATGGAAACCACACATCTACAGTGCCGCCATTAATTATTTGGACAACATGAAAATGGTGAATAAATAAAGAAATTAAATATCTAAAAATATAACGAGTTGCAGTACATGAAGCTTCGTATGCATGTATGCTTCAAGCTGAAATATAAATTCTATTTATATCAAAAAAACGAAAAATTGTATGGTCACGAAGTGTTTGGACAGCTACACTGCTCATTACATGTAGTGTAAATAATAAAGGAAGTAAATTGTAAAGTAATTATTAATATTTTGTGTGAAGACCATTGCATCAATGATTGCTCGCAGCTTATTTGGCATAGCATAAACCAATGTTTTAATATAATTAATGTCAATTTTATGCCACTCTTCTTGGAGCTACTTTGTGACCATGTAATTTCCAGGTTTTTTGAAATAAATTATTGTTAAGTTTTTTTTAAAAAAACTACTTGTAGAAATAATTTGAGGGATTGTTAAGCTTCATTTATTGCATCTTTTTATATTTTTAGATATTTTATTTCTGTATTTATTAACCATTTTCATGTTGTTCATGTGGCCATCACCTTTTATTATGTATTAGACTTATTTAGTGAGTGACTAACTGGATTTTGGGACAATGTACAATGGATCGAGTCGTCGTGTCATATAACTGCTCATTTCTTGTAACTAGAGCACTGTCACTTTAAAGGTTTCACATTCTCGATTCCTCTCCAGTGGTTTTCATGGTTTCATTTTAAGCAACCCAAGGCTTTGAGTTTTTTTGTATCATCTTCCCTCGATTATCAAATCATGTAGGCCATGAATTATTTTGCATAAAATTAAGGACAGGTGGTCTAGCTTCCAAATGGCGACAATAAGTATGACGACCTTCGCTTTAATTACTCTCTTCAGACGTGCTACCTGTGATGGTCTTTGTATTATGCTGTATAATTCATCGTTTTTGGGAGACAGCTGCTTGAACGAGTTGTAAGAGCGTGTATCCCAAGAGGTGACCACCTGCTTTTTGAAGAAAAGGAAGGTACACCTAAGTAGCGTAATTCTGCCAGGTGGTGCTGCTGTCATTTTTAGCTCCAGCGTAATGCCTTAGGCCATGGTATTTGGTGTTTTGGCCGCCAGGTGGCGCTGCGGTCATTTTTAGTTTCAGTGTAATGCCTCAGGCGTCCATATTTGGTATTTCTGTCACCAGGTGTCGCTTCCGTCGTATCTGCTACAGCGTAATGCCTAAGGCGTCCGTATTTGGTGTTTTGGTCACCAGGTGGCGCTGCGGTCGTTTTTCGCTCCAGCGTAATGCCTCAGGCGTCCATTTTTGGTATTTCTGTCACCAGGTGTCACTTTCGTCGTATCTGCTACATCATAATGCCTCAGGCATCCATATTTGGTATTTCTGTCACCAGGTGTCGCTTCCGTCGTATCTGCTACAGTGTAACGCCTCATGCATCCGTATTTGGTGTTTTGGTCACCAGGTGGCGCTGTGGTCGTTTTTAGCTACAGCGTAATGCCTCAGGCGTCCATATTTGGTATTTCTGTCACCAGGTGTCGCTTTCGTCGTATCTACTACATCGTTATGCCTCAGACATCCATATTTGGTATTTCTGTCACCAGGTGTCGCTTCCGTCGTATCTGCTACAGTGTAACGCCTCATGCATCCGTATTTGGTGTTTTGGTCACCAGGTGGCGCTGTGGTCGTTTTTAGCTACAGCGTAATGCCTCAGGCGTCCATATTTGGTATTTCTGTCACCAGGTGTCGCTTTCGTCGTATCTACTACATCGTTATGCCTCAGACATCCACATTTGGTATTTCTGTCACCAGGTGTCGCTTCCGTCATATCTGCTACAGCGTAACGCCTCAGGCATCCGTATTTGGTGTTTTGGTCACCAGGTAGCGCTGTGGTCGATTTTAGCTACAGCGTAATGCCTGAGGCTATGGTATTTGATGTTTTAATTGGCTGCCAGGTAGCGCTGTGGTCGATTTTAGCTACAGCGTAATGCCTGAGGCTATGGTATTTGATGTTTTGGTCACCAGGTGCCGCTGTGGTAATTTTTAGCTACAGCGTAATGCCTCATGCGTCCGTATTTGGTATTTCTGTCAACAGGTATCGCTTCCGTCGTATCTGCTACAGCGTAATGCCTCAGGCGTCCATATTTGGTATTTTTGTTACCAGGTGTCGCTTCCGTCGTATCTGCTACAGCGTAATGCCTCAGGCGTCCATATTTGGTATTTTTGTTACCAGGTGTCGCTTCCGTCGTATCTGCTACAGCGTAATGCCTCAGGCGTATGCATTTGGTATTTCTGTCACCAGGTGTCGCTTCCGTCGTATCTGGTACAGTGTAATGCCTCAGGCGTCCGTTTTTGGTATTTCGGTCACCAGGTGCCGCTGCGGCCGCTAATTTTACAGCGTAATACCTTAGGCCGTTGTTTCGTGTTTTGGTCAGCAGGTGGCGTAGTTGTAGATGTACGTTGTCCCTGTTAATGTTTACAAAAAAATTATTTTAATATGTTGATCAGGAAAGGAGAAATTCTCCAGTAGAACCTAAGTGAATACTGTAGGGACCGGGCATCACGTATTGGTTTAGACAAGATATTGACTTAGGCAGGGACATTAATCAAGCATGGGGACAAGCTCGGGACCGGCCGCTGATATTAGGTTATGGAGGTTATAAGTTGGCACAGTATAACTTAAGACAGGTTCTACTGTATTTGGTAATTTTATGCAGGGTGACCCCAAAGTCGCAACGCACTTTCAATGGGCCTTAGAGTCTCAAGCTGTTCACTGGCACAATTTGGTTCTGATATTGCCACCATCGTTCAAATTGGTATTTTTTTTCTGGTTGTGATGGCAGCCTCTGATCCAAACATGTCTCGAGCACGAGCCCAACATGCATTACACTGTTTACATTTGTTGGCAATGTGCGTTTATGTTATGTGGTACGTAATCTAATCCCTGAAACGTGTCTCTCGGAGGGGTTTTGCTTATTTTGCAGATCTTATGTTTAGAGTTTTAGTAAACACTCCTTGCTCGAGATCAACTGGACTCGTGTTTTACAACCCTACTGTAAATCCGACAAAAATTTGGCATTTGGGATGGAGCAGCGCCACCCTTTGTGCTGGCACCACCCAAACATTGCATTTTTGGGGGAAATCTTTTGTCGATCGGAATGTCAGTAAATGGGGGCTGGCACGCGGAACATGCCGGTGGGCATTCAATAAACTTTTCAAAACTTTAACTTTCATGTACATTGCAACAATTGCACCAAGGACGGAGCAAACTGGTTGTGGCGCTTTTGCCTTTTGATGCTCCATATGGATTATGGATCAGGGTTTTGAATCCAGCCAGGTTTGGAGCCAAGGTTAACATGTGTGAAACAGGACCATACTTGTCCATGTACCTGTGACTCACCTGAGTCACCTCCCCAACCAGACCTTTGTCACTGCAACATTCTTGGGGCAAGGGGACGCTGCAGGTGACCCAAGTTCACCCTTCTCTGTGCATAGACATGCATGAAGGGAATATTTTTAGCACACTATTTGAAAAAATGACTTTTCAGTCATTTTCTTCTGACTTTCTTTTGTTATTTGGCCCCACTGAGTGATGATAGTCTTGATATAGTGGCGCCATAAAGTATTTGGACAAAACGAAAATGGTGAATAAATAAAGAAATTAAATATCTAAAAATATAACATACATAGACATGCATGAAGGGAATATTTTTAGCACACTATTTGAAAAAATGACTTTTCAGTCATTTTCTTCTGACTTTTTGTTATTTGGCCCCACTGAGTGATAATAGTCTTGATATAATGGCGCCATAAAGTATCTGGACAAAATGAAAATGGTGAATAAGTAAAGAAATTAAATATCTAAAAATATAACATACATAGACATGCATGAAGGGAATATTTTTAGCACACTATTTGAAAAAATGACTTTTCAGTCATTTTCTTCTGACTTTTTGTTATTTGGCCCCACTGAGTGATAATAGTCTTGATACAGTGGCGCCATAAAGTATTTGGACAAAATGTAAATGGTGAATAAATACAGAAATTAAATATCTAAAAATATAACGACTTGCAATAAATGAAGCTCATCAACCCCTCAAACTATTCTTATATGTGTATGCTTCCAGGTGAAATATAAATTCTATTTGTATCAAAACAACGAAAAATGTTGTGGTCACAAAGTATTTGAACAGCTACACCGCTCATTACATGTAGTGTGAATAATAAAGGAAATAAATTGTAAAGTAATTATTAATATTTTGTGTATGTTTTGGCCATTTTGACAAAGTTATATGGCAAACATCAATTTTCAGCTTCGAATTACATGCCTTTATACTATCTTACATACTGTACATGATGAACATGGAACTTTGAAGGTTTGCATACTGATTATCAGTTATGCAAAATCTGTCCAAATACTTTCTGACCATGTAATTTCCAGGTTTTTTGAAATAAATTATAGTTAAGCTTGTTTTTAAAAACTAAACATGAAGAAATAATTTGAGGGGTTGATAAGCTTCATTTATTGCCTATTTTTACATTTCTAGATATTTTATTTCTGTATTTATTAACTATTTTCATGTTGTCCAAATACTTTATGGCGCCACTGTAGATGCAAGTTGGGTGCTGTGATGAACCACACATTTATCAAATAAAAATTATTAGGTACAGTAGTTTATTCATGTTGCCGTTGCAAATCCAATGTTCACAACCCATGTGTTTTTGAAGATCATCCAGCTGCTTTTCTTGAAACTGTTTGGCTGTTGATAATGTCTTTAGCCATTATCACCTATCCCATGGGGTCTTGCAACAAGAGCACGTAAAATGTGTGAATATCGTGAAGTGTTGATGGCTACGGGTTTAACAAATTTAAACAGACATTGTTGAGGATTGCATTTTATTTCTAATGACCATGGCAAATCAGATTCGGAGTTTTTGCCAGTTGCTACTCAGGGCTTTGCAAAGATTCTTGTTTTACTTCTTGTAGCACATCAGGGGCGGCCATGGTCTTTTGATGATCAGCTTCACCAGCCTTAAAGGTTTAAAGTAAATAAAATCGTATAAACAATTTAATTTTGCTGGTAGGTGCCTGAATTCCTGAGCTACTTGTACATGTACATGTGAGGGGTAAATAAATGAACGCATAACCTGTAAAGGCTTGTACATTCAAAAGCAACAGGATTGTTTATCCAGATGTATCCGGTGGCTTCTGGGCTTAGCAGGAAGCCTCACCTCTCAATAAAATTGACTGGAATTAAAATGTAAAACATAAACATTTCCAGTTTACTGTGACATCTTGTGCATCTTTCTCTGGCAGCTTTTATGGGCTGAAGACCTCTCTTTCCTGATTGGTGGCAGATGGCTAATTTGCCAGGATCCAGAATTGACTTGTTTATTAGGCAGGTCTCAAGTTTTCTCCTATCCCAAATTCTTTTCGGTTTTCAATATGGTTTGCAGTGCACATGTTTTCGGGGGTTCATCAACTGAAAGTTTATCCAACTTCCATCATGTCTTCACCATGTCTTTTCAATGCATTGCAGGGCATGTGTGTTGATGTGTTAGCAAGTCAGGGAAAACTATGATGTTTGCTGGTAAATCATCAGGCTATTTACATGTACACTGCTGCATTGAAAACCATTTTTTTGCGAAAATTTTTCTGAAACTGGTTAATTTTTATGCAAAATTTTTGCAGTAACCAGTTCACTTTTATGCATTTGTTTGCAAAAAAATTTGCAAATGCCAGTTGATTTTTTCCATTTTTTTGCAAAGCATCCTATGTTTTCCTCCCGAGTGGGATAAACCACACAAACCTGGAAAGTCAGGGAGAGTCAGGGAAGGGCAAATGGTCAGGGAAAGTCAGGAAAAACTATGATTTTTGCTGGTAAATCAGTCAGGCTATTTACATGTACACTGTATGCACACTGCTGCAGTGAAAACCATTTTTTTGCGAAAATTTTGCTGAAACTGGTTAATTTTTATGCAGAATTTTTGCAATAACCAGTTCACTTTTATGCATTTGTTTGCAAAGATTTTTGCAAATACTAATTGCTTTTTTTTCATTTTTTTTCAAAAACATCCTATGTTTTCCTCCCAAGTGTGATAAACCACACAAACCTGGAAAGTCAGGGAAAGTCGGGGAAGGGCAAAATGGTCAGGGAGAGTCAGGGAAAACTATGATGTTTGCTGGTAAATCAGTCAGGCTATTTACATGTACCCTGTATGTACACTAGCTGCTGCAGTGAAAACCATTTTTTTGCGAAAATTTTGCTGAAACTGGTTAATTTTTATGCAAAATTTTTGCAATAACCAGTTCACTTTTATGCATTTGTTTGCAAAAATTTTTGCAAATGCCAATTGCTTTTTTTTCATTTTTTTTCAAAAACATCCTATGTTTTCCTCCCAAGTGTGATAAACCACACAAACCTAGAAAGTCAGGGAGAGTCAGGGAAGGGCAAATGGTCAGGGAAAGTCAGGAAAAACTATGATGTTTGCTGGTAAATCAGTCAGGCTATTTACATGTACACTGTATGCACACTGCTGCAGTGAAAACCATTTTTTTGCGAAAATTTTGCTGAAACTGGTTAATTTTTATGCAGAATTTTTGCAATAACCAGTTCACTTTTATGCATTTGTTTGCAAAAAAATTTGCAAGTACCAGTTGATTTTTTCATTTTTTTGCAAAAACATCCTATGTTTATTTGTGCAACCACACAAACCCGATTATTACATCCAATATGGTTTTCGCGTAATTTTACATTATACATGTGGAAAATTCTTCAAAAAAACACCATGTATAAATACCCTATTTATAAGTCAGGGAAATTTACTTGGGTTGGTCAAGGAAAGTCAGGGAAATGGCTTTGTAAATTTGAGTATGAACCCTGATATTATTGCAATACAAGTCTTCATTTATATTTGGAGACAGTTCTGACGTCCATTGATTTTATTACCTTATATTATGCAAAATTCTTCCTACTTTTGTTTCATTTCTGTTTGTGCCTTGGTTACATTTTAGACGCTGTGCCTGCATTATATTCTTCCGCAACATCTGACCGTGGCAGCAGCAAGCTTAACCTCATCCATGACCTTAGGCCTAACAATTCATCTCAGTTATTACCTGCAGACGTGGATCAAAGTAATCGCCTAGTTCGCCTCTTTTACTAACACATTTTCACGCTGGCATGCCAATTGCTCCCAAATGACTTCGCACCATGGTCACACATTTCTCTCTAATCTCTACTAACTTTCAGTCACCCAAGGTGCCCAAGGTGGAGGGTCATGCCTGTTTTCAAATATTTATGTTAGGTGCAACATTCCTCTCAAACTGAAATTAAATCATTTCTGTTTTACTTTCCCAGGTCAGGTTCAAGCACCGAGGTTTCTGACACAGCCAACTGCCTCTGCGGCCAGCATGGCCAGCGAGGGCCAGAAGAAGATCCTCCAGTGCAGAGCTGCCGGAGTCCCGCAGCCGGAAATCAGATGGCTGAAAGATGGACAGTATTTGGGAGAATTCACCACTGATTATTTCTATCGCATAACAGCCATCAAGCGGCAAGATGCTGGAGAGTACCAGTGCATTGCTCGGAACTCCATCGGTGCCATCTTCAGTGAAAAAGCCAAAGTCACAGTTGCCTGTGAGTATTATACGGTCTTGCCGTATTAAAAGTTTTAAACATTAAATAACTGCATGCTCACAAATGCAATTAAATAAATCTATATTTATACTCTAATCTTATAGTATATAGATCTCTTACATGTATATCACATCTTATATCACATATAAGACAACCTTGTATTTGACTAAATTTTAACAGTAAATTAACAGTTTTACTTTCTGTTTTACTTTCTGTTTTACTTCTGTTAACAGTATATAATACATAAATCTAAATTAAAAGTTAAATAACTGCTCACAAATGCAAATAAATAAATCTATGTTTATATTCTAATCTTATAGTATATCTCTTGGTAGGTAATCTAATCACACATAAGACAACCTTGTATTTGACTAAATTTTAACAGTAAATTAACAGTATATTCTGAAAAGAAAATAAAATAAAATAAAAAGTTTTATTTTATATAATACATAAATCTAAATTAAAAGTCGCATCATCATTCCCTGAATAATTCCATAAAAATCATAAAAGATAAGATTCTAGTTATTTCGACATGTTGCTGAAAGGTTCTTCATAGACTAATTCCGTAAAAATATTTTTGCAGACATGTCGCCAATATCGCCGAAAGCCAATGACACAACACCGCGCAGACAAGGCGAAGCTGCTATTCTTCGGTTGCCGTCGATCAGCAGCCAACCACATCCAACGGTGCAGTGGATGTCACGGGATGGCCCACTCTTTGGGATCAAATATGCAACGACCCTCGACCATGCCTTAATAATCCTCTCAACAGAACCCAAAGACTCGAAGACCTACTTTGCCCAAATAACTAACGAACAGCTTGGCCAAGATGAGCTAAGCGGATATTTTACTCTTCAGGTATCTGGTAAGTGACATAGTGGAGATACAGTATGTGCGATCACTCGCTGCGTACATGTACATTTGTAGCCACCTAAATGTATAGTGCAATCTTTAGGTTACATAAATCTCATACCTGTTTGGCTAAAAATGTAAAATGTACTCAGTTGTATTAAGTAAAATTTATAGCTGGTAATATTTTAATGGAGGTAATATCACCCTTTTAATACAGAATCTTCTATTTCATTTATTAGCTGTCAACAATGCAGACGATGATATTGCACCACAAATGATAGAGCCACCCAAAGATATTGATGTAATCAAGGGAACAAGGCTAGTCACCTTGGAATGCATCGCTAACGCTCGGTAAAAATAACTTTCGAAGCACTCTACTGTAATTGTGTAATTTTCTTGTAAACACAATATTGGCGCCATTTTCAGACCATTGGAACAGGTGCAAACTTTATGGAGAAAAGACGGTAAACCCATTCATCGATCTGGGGTGTCCTACGCCATCCATGATCTCTGGAACCGCACTCTTAATCTGCAGAATATCGAGGAATCTCATGCAGGAACGTACGAATGTGAAGTTCGGCTCGGAAACAATAGGAGAACTGCTATCAAGGCGGCAGCGAATGTTACTGTCTTAGGTATGCGATGATTTTCTTTTTACGACACTTTCTCCTTGACATGATCAGGGATGTGGCCGATGCGACAAATGTGACAAAATGTGACAATTTGAAACCCGTGTGACAGAATGTGACAATTTCTGTAAAAAATAGGAAATATTGTGACAAATGCAACAAATAAAGAGGGAAACCTCTTATGTATGACCTTTCTTTATAATTATAAGGGAGACTGGGCTAAAAAAAGTCTGTTGATGAAGAGGAAATTACCAAAAAGAAGGAAAAAGCCCAAAAAATATTGCATGCAGGATTGGAGATGTTACGTGAGGCCTGCGGTACTAGCCGCGCAGATATTGTAAAAGTAGAAGCTGCAAATGCCATCATTCAAAGCGGCAAGGCGGCAATAGAGCTTGCTGATGAAAACTTAAATCAGTTATCCAAAACGTGTGTAAAAAGGGGGAAAAATGAATAAAATGTAACATTTTTGCAGATACAGTATATTTTGCGAGAATTTTGATGAACTAAGAATCAATTGCATAACATTTGCATGTGACAAATGCGATATTTTCATGTGACAAAATGTGACAAATGTCAAATTCTTGGATGTGACAAAATGTGATATAGCTAGCCACATGCCTGCATGATAGTATGCTTGAACAAATGCTTTTTGCTAAGCCGTGTTCTTTCTCTGTTTTTATCTCATAGAGGGTCCACAAATTGTCAAGGGTCCTTCGTCAGAGGTAGAGATGGAGTATGGCAAAAATTTGGTTTTGGAGTGTCTTTCTACTGGCTCACCAACACCCGTCGTAACCTGGTATCGTAACACGGTGGCGCTAGGAGCAGACCTAAACAGCAGGTTCAGCGTCAAGGAAGACGGGACTCTGAACATTCAAGATTTGCGGATGTCAGATTCCGGTATGTTCCAGTGTGTGATTTCAAACAGTGTTGGTGAAATCACGGCATACTCGTGGCTTCGCGTTAAGACTAGCAAGCCTGTCATTAAGAATCCGCCGGGAAATGCGACAGTTTATGATGGCAAGGATGTGCAGCTGAGCTGCGAGGCAGATGGCGCACCAAAGCCCACGGTTACTTGGATGCACGGAAATGAACGTATCGCAAGCGCAGGACGCATTCAAGTGCTGGATAGTGGAACGCTGCTCATTGCTGCAGCGCAGCCGCATGACGAAGGCAGTTATGTTTGCATGCAGACTAACAGCGAAGGCGAAGCCAGTGCCACGGCTTATTTGTCAGTGCGCGTGAGGACGCAGATCGCTCAACCACCTGTCGACACCAAAATTATTCTCGGGAACACCGCATCGTTGCAATGCCGAGTCTCGCACGATGCAAATGTGCGCTACAACCTCACGTGGCTGTTTAAGAACGAGCCTATTGTGACATCGCCTAATGGTCGGATCCAAATGAAAGCGGATGGCAGTTTGGAAATTGGTGAAGCCCGAAACAACGATATCGGGGAGTACAGATGCATCGTGGAGTCTGCAGGAGGAAACGATACAAGAAGCGCTAGCTTAGACGTTGTGGGTATGTGATTTACGATGCTTGTTTGTTGTATTTTTTGGAAATTGAAGGTGATTTTGTGGACCAGACCAAGCTATATTCCCTAAGCTAGGGAAATTAACGTTGGAAATATGTTTGTGATGTCGGATTTATTTGTCGCCATACTTTTTACAGAACTGCCTTATCCTCCAACTGGAGTCCATGCCAAATTGGTGCCAGGTGTTGGCAATGTCGGCATCGTTAGTAAGAAGGTTAATATAAGTTGGACACCTGGGTTTCACGGCAACAGCCCAATAGTAAATTACATTGTTCAAAAGAGGATAATGGCTAACCAAGGTAACTTTTGATCTCACGAGTCTTTGATTCTTAATTTGGGATACACGTACTAACATGTTTTGCATTGGCTTTGAAGCCGAACCTAGTGAACCCTACACCGAATGGCAACAAGCGATTTCTAACGTGTCCAGCGATCAGCGCTGGGTCATCATCAATGGATTAAAGCCTGCGCTAAGCTATCAATTCAGGGTGATTTCGGTAAATGGAGTCGGAGAAGGGCAACCGAGTGACCCCAGTGAACTACTCACACTGCCTCAAGAACGTAAGTTTATTTTTATTTTACTTTTTTCTTATTATTATTTTATTATATTATATTATATTATAAGCATATTTGACTTGTTTATTAATTGAAACAACTACCGCAAAAATGCATAATCAATTTCGGTCCATAAAATTTAAACTATTATAACATACAGTAATTACGCCTCAAGCAACATAGTTAGAATTATGACGGCTTTCTTTACAGCTCCGAGTGGGCCACCGCTGAATGTGGTTGGTAGCCCACGGTCATCTACATCCATCATTGTCCAGTGGCAGGTTAGTACGGCTGATGTTATTTTGTTATTAGTAAACATGAATTTAAATGTGATGTTATTTTAACATTTTGCTTCTGTTTAACAGCCACCGGATCTTGAGGATCGTAACGGCGAACTGCGAGGCTATATCATTCGTTATAGATTGGCAAGCTATCAACAAAACGCATTTTACACGCGAAACATAACGATGGAGGCTCAAAGAAGCTATGCAATCGAGGACCTGATCACTTGGCGTGAATATGAAATTCAGATTGCCGCATTTAATGATAAGGGCATTGGCGTGTATAGTCCAGGGATTAAAGTTAGAACAAAGGAAGGAGGTAAGACACGACAATAATATTATATAAGCACATGGTTACTTACTGTCAGAAGAGCACTGAGTTGAATTTAAAAAAAATCTTTTATTTAAAGTGCCTCTTGCCGCCCCAACTAATGTTTCTGTCGAAGCGATGACCTCAACATCAGTGAGAGTATCATGGACACCTCCAGATCCTCAACTAATCAATGGTGTCAACCAAGGCTATAAGGTTAGTCAAGCATTCTTCATTCAGCAGTAAGGTTTTTATTGATGTTCAGCTAAATAATTTGTTATGTCGATAGCTGCAAGCTTGGAAAGGAGATCCGAATGGATTGCCTAAACCTTATAGAACAGCGATTGCTCTGCCTTCCCCATTTGATCCATTGGCCAAACAGTCTGCGAACCTAACGGACTTGAAGAAATTTGAAGAATACAACATAACTGTACTTTGCTTCACCCATCCGGGAGAAGGCAAGAGAAGTGCTCCGGTTTATGTCCGGACAAAGCAAGATGGTAACTATTGCATTTCTGATTCCTTGACACTTTTTTTATTATTATTTTGATTGCAGGATTTGATTGATTACCTTGATTTCTTCTTAGTTCCAGATATTGTTTCAAACTTTACCATTGAGGATGTCAAGGATAGATCAGTACATGTTCACTGGGCCCCGCCCAAACATACCAATGGAATTTTATTAGGTTAGCACTTATACATAGAGAAGTACCAGCATTGGGAAAAAAAGTATAGAAAAGAAAATGCTGTATAGTTGATTTTAATCTGTTCTCTTAATTGTAGGTTATATTCTACGTTTCCGTATCCGTGATGAACCAAACTCGGAAATCCAGAGAAATCTTTCTATTAGCACCCTTGATTTGTTGGTTGACAATCTTCGACCCACCACATATTACACCTTCGAGATATTTGCGTTTACGGTTATTGGAGCTGGCCCGTCTCGTGCAAGCACCATTTTATCTGGTATTCCACCTGGTAGGTGTTTGTAATATTTATCTTCTGTATTTTTGTTATTGTTGCGATATTTGTCTGTATAAAAATAAAACTTGAGCAAACTCTTTTTGCATAAATAGCACGACGTTTCGGCGAACCAACGCCTTCATCAGGTGCTAATATTTAATAAACAAATTGTTCAAATCAACAAAATTACATCAACTGTACGCGTGAGCGTCCGAACAAACTAGCCAGACAGTATACAGAACTGTCTGTTTTCAATTTGTTGATTTGAACAATTTGTTTATTAAATATTAGCACCTGATGAAGGCGTTCGTTCGCCGAAACGTCGTGCTATTTAT
>JAQFYZ010003463.1:0-13379 GCA_034695085.1 Cylindroiulus punctatus | reverse complement strand
AAAGTCAGGAAATTTAGGTACAATGTTATCATGGAAAGTCAGGAAATTTAGGTACAATGTTATCATGGAAAGTCAGGGAATTAAGGTAGAATGTTGTCTTGGAAAGTCATCGAATTTAGGCACAATGTTACCATGGGAAGTAAGGGAATTTTGATACATTTTTACCATGGAAAATCAGGGAAGTTACGTGGTTATAGAAAGTCGGAATTTCTGGTACTCCGTCATTCAAATTCTTCTCGTATGGAAGACTTAATTTCAACTACATGTACATGTACATGTAGCTCATTCTGTTGGTAATATAAGTGGCAAAACCAGTAATTGGGGATTCCTCTAATTTGTTTTGCTACCATGTCTTCATCAGGGTATAAATTTGAAATGCAGCAGGATTTCCATGAGTTTAGGCAGTCATGGGAAGTCAGAGAATTGAGGTAGCCATGTTAAGCCAGTGAATTTAGATACCACGTTACATTGGAAAGTCAGGGAATTTAGATACAACGTTACCTTGGAAAGTCAGTGAAGTTAGGTGGTCATGGAATGTCGGGACTGAGATTCCTCATTTCAATTTTTCTTGTATGGAAAAATCAATTCCAACTGTCTCATTCTGTTGGTAATGTAAGTTGGTAGTGTAAGTTATGAAGTAATCCACAGATTGTATTGCCAACGTTTCTCATTTAAGGTCTTTACGTTCCTTTTTACGTAGTGGAATTAGTTTTTTACCACTTTTCTAGAAGCAAATCTAATTTGGATTTGGGTATTAAAAATAACTCTTTTTTCTTGGTCACAGAAAAGTAGAAAAGGTCCTGAAGAAGCTTCGAAAGTTAAATTTAATGTTAGAGATATCGTGGTGACCCTGTATATGGAATATAACGTGTGTTTTTTAGGTGTGCGTTTACATAATTTAGCATGGCGCCAAGCATGCAGTGTAGACCAAATTATACTAATTTGCTCAAACCTGGATTCCAGTTGGAGGATATACGTTAAGGACTATGATAGGTCAGAAACGAGCTGTTTTCCAATTTATGCGTGGCGCCATGCAGCAATCTGCTGAAATGCATGTAGACGCAATTCATCGCAATAGTCTTGAACGTCTTGTAAACATATTTCTCTGCGTTTGTTGATATATTTGTATTAAATAGTCTGATGTAATTGCATGTACATAGGCACCCATGAGTATGTCACGATATCTAATAGCGTAACACTTTCATATGATACCATATGCAGATAATTTTACTGGAATTAACTCAGCCTTACAGACTTTATTTTTCAACTTAAGACTGCAATTGATATACAACAAATGTAGTAAATCATGATTTCTTTAAGAAAAAGCATTCATTCTCGGTTCATTCTTGTATGGAGAAAGCTTGAAAAAAGCTGATTTGGCATCCCATCTAAGATGAATGAATGTCGAAATGAAGTTAGGGATTACTATATAGACAGTGAAATCATACAAAAGTCACAATCTTTCTTGTTAACCGCATTATCATGGATGAAATTTGCGAATTTACTTGTCAGTGTAAAATTTGACAAAGATAATTTAAGCGAATCATGACATCATAAATAAGAGCAAGTTGTTTGTCAAGTAAGTTTTTTTAGTTTTAGTCTTAGGGCACGTTGGTGTTTAGGACTAAAGTGAAATTTTCATCGTTGGTAGGCAAACACAGCTATCTGCGATGCTATTAGTGGTTGCCCACATACGGGCACTTGAGGTACAAATTGGGAAATGGATTTTAGCTAAGGAATTTACATTTTGGGACCTAAACGCTACTTCACAGTTTAAAGCTAACAAAGAAAAAAAACCGAAATATTTTGTCTTCATAATTTAATTTCCAAAGTGCTTTCAGAATTTCAAAATTTAATTCCAAAAGTACAAATCCACTTGCCACATCTATCTGCTTTAAGGTTATGGTCCATTTACTGTTGGTTCTTCAACGTTTAAAATAATAAATGAAGTAAATTGGGTTGGTTACTCCCAATTTTCTGCAAAAATTGAAGAATTTCATTTTTATCAACCTTATATAACCATACCTGTATAAAACAATGAAAAATAACTCAACAATAAATCAGTTGAGTTACTTAAATTGGAGAAATATCGATCCGTTGACCTCAGGATTGGACGACCTCAGAAGCTGTTAAATTGAAAACTTTATCATTTATCCTTTTAGTTTAGCTGCTATCATGTTTGCTGAATGGTTCTGGTGCTGAAATGATTTCCGCAAAAAATGAACTCGTTTCTAGATCAATGCTACTTTTTTTGAAAACGTTAAATCGTAATAATGCCATTTAAAAGTTGGGAGACATTTATTGTATAAAAATCTTATTCAATCAGAGGCAGCTCCATGCGATTTCTGCCAGGGCAGCAGATGGCAACAAATGAAGCCTGGGGACATTACATATAAGTCTCCTTCTCTTCAATTGAGCCCTCGCATCCCTTTAGAATCCATGACAAATGTCTGAATCACGTTGTCCACGACCCCATATTTCACATTTATGGCGAATTTAACCTCGTAAAACTGACCAAGTCGACTCGCGTGGCCATTTGGGGATTGCAGAAACCATAATTTCTCATTTGCATTTGGTTTTATGGCCAGAAACCCCTGTAAGATTCTTCCATGCTGATCTTATCTTGTACTTGGTTGTATAAAACAATAACTGAACTCTTAGTTTGTATACACCAAATGTTCGGCGTTTCATCGCTAGGTGCTCTTAAGCATTACTCCTACAGTTCGTTCATTTATATAGCAATGATTTGGTTTACATGTTGGTGTTTCATTTTGTTTTGTTTAGGAAAGAACATGTATTTGTTAACCATTACCTTAAATGAAACGCGAACACTTACAGACTCCATCTATTATACCAAAGAAGAACCTACACTGTATGGCTCAACTAACTTCTTTTTACTGGACTGGTATCTTACCATCTACTCAACACTTCCAACTTTGTATATCATAACATATCTTCGTTTAAAGGTTTGTGCTCTTGGCTATCTTCCATCAATCTTGATCGAAATGAAGGTATCATTGGTTTCCATTGGTAGAAAAATCCACGGGTATTTTTTGTTTTATATGTACTTGTAAATCGATGCATAATGTATCACTATTGCTGGTATCTAGTTGTACAATCGCTTATAATGTTTGTTTTCGATTTGAAGATGCATAAAGTCCACCAAGTTCATTGAAAGAATTTTGGTGACCTGTCTCCAGATTTGTGCTATTTATCATATCTGGAATGTTTATGCACACCTGGAAAGTTTCAACAGACCTGGTGCGGTGTCATTAGCTCTTGTACGGTGTAATCAGTCTGACAGAATATCATCAGCAGGCCTACTGTACTGAAGCGATGTCATTAGTTATGATATGATTTCAGTTCTGGTGGGTTTCATCTGTTTTGGTACAATGTCATCAGTTTTGGTGTGTTTCATCTGTTTTGGTACAATGCCATCAGTTCTGGTGGGTTTCATCTGTTGTTGGTACAATGTCATCAGTTCTGGTGGGTTTATCTGTTTTTGTGCAATGGTTAACATTAAAGCGTGTAGGTGTAATGCAGTGATGATCGGTTATGTAAACAGTCCACTGAAGCATTTTTTGTGGGACAATTTGGTAAACTCGGTAAATTTGATTTATTCTTTCCCCTTTGCGATGTGCTTCTTGCATTTAATGCAATGAAGTAACGCTTGGAATTTATGGGGCAAATGTGATTTACCTACGATGAAACAGAAAACATTAATACACAGTTAATCGAGACTGAGAAAATCCCCACTGATAATAACGTTAATTAGATCCGAAATCAGAAGGTGGTCATAAAACTGGGAACTGTAATTGGAAATCGTTGACGTCTTAACCTCTGTGTGCCATTTTTCCCAGAAGGGTTGTCCTCTGGGAATAGCTTACATATTATATATGGGGAATGGTTCCCCACTATGTCATGCATTGCTTGTTGTGCCATTATCGATAATGGCGTTTGTGCATCAGAATCATGTTTTAGCTTATGCTGTAAGTCGTGAAATTGTTGATGTAACCGCGAAATTTCATCGTCTGCAGTTAACCAGGGCAGTAAAATGTGAAACTTGCTTCGAATTCGTAATGAGTATGCATGTAATCAAAGTGTTGGTACAGACTGTATACAGTCGAGTAGTGCAAATGAACTCGACTTGTTTACTGCTGTTTTCTAATGTAATACATCTTGATGTAACCATGCCATGCATGGTATCACTGTAAAAATAAACGAATACCGTGATGTTGTGAACATGGTATGTGAATGGTAAACATGTTAGATGGTTACTGATGGGAGTTAATGGGTTTTATATTTCGATGGATTGTGTGTTAATGTTCTTTTTCTTTTTCATTCTAGGTAAGCCACATTTGTCTTATAAATTTACAGCGTTGTTTCATTGTTGGTAAGTAAGGAATATGTTTAATTGATTTTGGTATGCAAGATGCTTGTCAATTAGTCCTACTTTTTGTTTTACCGTTTTTAAGTTCATGTTATTTTTTTCACAATCATTGAGTGAGGCTAAGACTTTATGATTACTTTCGTACGTTATCATATACATGTACAACATTTACAATGCAGTTAGAAATTGCCGCAGTTGATGTGAGGGCAGTCTCATGCAAACGTTGCGTTGTCCGACTTTGGTGGAATATCGGAAAATGGTTTCATCATTATTTACTTAGCTTCGAACACTGTTATCTTCATATGACACTGAATTGATCGTCGTTGTACGACTGTAATTCCCTCTTGTTTGTTTGGGGTTACCACTTACAGTGAGAGATTTTATAGTCCATGTAATTAATTTTAGTCGTTGCCGGCCAATAAGGAAATTCGAGAATATTAGTTAGGGATAAGACTGCACAAATTGTCCAGGCTTTGGCATCGATTTTGTATGGTCTCTTCGGCATATTTATTACACTTTCGGTAAATTATTATGGAAACTAACAATAGTTGAGAGAACGCTACTTTGCAGATGAAATGTTTGCAAAACATGCGCATATGAATGAAATATGATACATTTTGACCCGCATTTAGGCTATATAAAATGTCTTAGTAATCAAGAGAATGCAGTAGGCAAACTTCTGCGAAAAAAAACTTCCAGAAATAATCGATTTTGAGTGTTTTGTAATGCTTAAAGTGCACTTTTTTTTTAATCAATGTAGATAACGTTTTGTAAGAAATTAAGGAATATTACTAATGGTCGGCGATAAAATTTCCATAAGTTTTTGATGTTAAAGGTTAACGCAATGGTTGCCATATGCGCCTGTGTTTGAGAAATTCTTGCAAGAAATTATGGAGTTTAATTGAAGATATGTACATGTGGTATATTTACAAATAACTGCCTTGACTTTTTGGGCGATGCTCTACTACTACAGAATATGCCCTGCTCCGCCCTAGACAAAATAAGGAAGTGGGCTTCTCCAAACTGCTAGTACGCTTGCAGTGATTGCGCATCTAAATGAATATTTTAGTTGCAATGTGCCAGTTTAGGTTAGGTGAAGACATGTTGGATACAAAAATCATAAAAAAATAAAATGCAAAAGCTGGAACAGGGGTAATTCTCGTATATTTTTACTTGGAAAGTAGGGTATAAATACTTTGTGTACATTTGGAGAAGAGCATGGAGTAGAACATGTACATCCATATTTCCAACCAAATGTAACCCTGAGTATAAAATATTTCTTCGAGGGTGTTAACTGATATGCATCTCCACAGCAGTCAATAACAGCGTATACTGTAGTTCAAAATTAAAATACAGGGTTTCCCCAGACCTTGAAAACCTGGAAAAGTCAGGGAAGCTGCAAAGACAGCAAATTCATGGGAATGTCATGGAAGATTGAGTTATTTTTTAAAAAAGTCAGGGAAATTTAACAAATCTCTTGACACCGAAGTCAATAATCTCAAACTATCAATTGAAGCCAGCAATTCTGTGGAAGAGATCAAAAATGAAATTGTAAATTTGAAAATCAAAAATCTAAATTTGAATTTTTTTGATTAACAGCTGTGCTTTATTGCAGGGTCCTTATTGAAATTTGTGTTAATCTTATGTTCCTGAACATTAAAGACTTGATACATTGGCTGATGTCATATTTTCCAATTTGTAATGAACAGAGAACATTTTTTTCAACCTGGAAAAGTTAGGGAAAAGTCAGGGAAGTTGAAAATTGAATTTCTGGGGGAATTACCCTGTAATATGCGAAGAAAATGCAATGTCAACACCCACTCTCCACTGCCTCTTGTAGTGGCTGCTGTGTGGGCTTGGGCAAGGCGAAGTACAGCTTCTTCCAGAACAGCCGCTCCCCCCAAGTCAGATACGTGTTCGTCCTCAAGTACGCCAGCAGCACCGGGTCCATGTTCTCCGGCACCTTGTCCTTGATGATGACCACCATGCGGGTGCACTTGTCCTCCAGCATCTTAGTGTGCGCCATCTTGAACTCGAACCGACACCACTCGCTCTGCACGAAGTCCTCCGACAGGAGGATCACTGTCCTCCGGCACCTGTCGATGGCGGACATGATGTTTTCGGAAATGTAGCCGCCGGCCAGGAAGTCCCGGTCATGCAGGCACACGCTGTAGGGAGGGTCGATGTCTTCCAGATTGGGCAGCAGGCTGCCCACCAGGAAGTCCTCGTCCTTGCTGCTGTAGGACACGAAGATGTCGAACTCCTTGTCAGCGTCCATGGCCCCATCGGTCCTCCTGGCCAACCGCACACCATATCTGGAGTAGACGAGCACCTGGACCTCCCGGATGTAGACGAACAGCAGGACCCCTAGTATGACCATGATGGAAGCGACTCCTGCAACGCTGGCCCACGTCGACATCTGATTGGTTGCTTCAGTGCACTCATCAAATTGCTTGTAGACAAGCCTGCGGTCGTTGGACTCATCAACGCAGCTGAGATTTTCCTTGTTGACGATGTTGCTGGCCCGCAGCAGCCACTCTTGGAACTCTTCCATGTACTCGCAAGAGCAGCTCCAGGGGTTGTCCTGCAGCGTTATGCTTCGCAGCGTTGCGACGCTTGCCAGTGTCCACACCGGGTAGGTGGTAAGCTGGTTGTTGTGCAGCTCCAGAACCCCCAGCTTGTCCATGTCCCCGAAGGCGTCCAACCGCAAGAGCTGGTTGTGGTCCATGTACAGCTCTTGCAGGCTGACCAGATGCAGGAAGGCCTTTTCTGGGATCGTCTTCAGGCGGTTGCCCCCCAGGTGCAGGATGGCTAGGGCAGTGAGGGGCTCGAATGTCCTTCGGTGGAAGTCCTCAATGTGGCTTCCGTTGAGGTACAGCACCTCCACCGTGGCCATGTTGCTGAAGCTGGACATGTGCAGATGGGGCATGCTGTTGCCGTCCATGAACACGTGCAGGATGTCTGCTCGAAGTTGTTGGTTTGGAACTTCTGTTAGGTTTTTTCTTGAGCAGTCAACGAAGATGAAGGATGTGCTCCGGCTGTCGTAGCAATGGCAGCCTTCCAGACATTGAAAGGCACCTCCAATTATGGGCGGTGGACAGGTGGCCTCTGTGCCGCACAGGAAGTAGTCAGTGTCCTTCAGGTAGCTTGTGGCACTGCTTCTTGGATAATGGCTCTTGCACATCAAGCTTTCAACATCGTTGATCACCAAGACTTTATTCGTCCTTCTCTTGATCCATTCTGTCTCACATGAGCACACCAGAGGGTTGCCACCCAAGGTCACGAAGGTGGCTGGAGGATTGAACTGCACGTACATGGCCTCTTCCTCCAGGTACTCGCAGAACGTCCTGATGGCGTTGTTGTGGAGGTACAGGGTCCGCAGCTGACGTGACCGGTCCAGGGAGTAGGTGTCGATGGACTCGATGGCGTTGTCGTTCAGCCAGATTTCGTTGACGATGCTGGGGATGGGCAGCGTGGTGTGGTTTGCAAGCTTGTTGAAGGACAGGTCGATGGTGACTTTGGCAGGAGTTACCTTTCTGGCTTGGGGGTTGAAGCTGAAAGCGTCGATGTGGTTGTGGCTGAGGTTCAACATTCTGAATGTCACGTTTGGGGCAGGGTAGGTAAAGTTGTGGATGTTGTTGTAGGATGCATCCAGCTCTTGGAAGGGTACCGTGTCCAGCAGACCAGCAAGCGTCTCCAGCTGGTTGTTGCTGATGTGGATTTTGCGAAGCTTCCGGTTGCTTTCAAATGCTCCAGGCGCAATGTGGGTGATGCTGTTGTTGGACAAGTTTAGCCGGGCTATGTTCACATGTTTTGAAAATGTTTCTTCCGTGATGACAGTGATCCTGTTGCTGCACAGATCTGCACGTGCAAGTCCTCTGGGCATGTGATCCGAAAAGCGAGTTATGTTCACAATCTTGTTGTTCCTCAAGGTCAAGTTGTACAGGCTGGACAGTGAAGTCAAGTTTGGCAGGGATGTTAATCCATTGTCGTTGATGTACAAGTAGGCCAAATTTGGTAGTTCTGGAAACAGCGGTAGGGCCACAAGCTGGTTCAACTGCAGGTCCAGCTTGGTGAGCAAAGTCAGGTTTTGGAACAAGCTGTCTGGTAACGTTCTTAACTGGTTGCGGTGCAGAATGATGGTGCTGAGGTTGAATAGACCATCGAAGGCCCCAGGCTCGATTTCGCTGATTTGGTTTGCTGCAAGGGACAAGAACTGCAGGTACCGTAGATGCCGGAAAGCTCTCGTCGGTACCTTGACTATTTGGTTGTGGTCTAGGGCGAGGCACACCAAGGGCTTTCTGTCAGACTGGGCTCTGCAACTGTCTCCAAACCCAAGTTGGGCCACATTTCCAATGGCGTTGTATGAAAGGACAAGTTTTTCCAGTTTGGAGAACCCACAGAAGCAGTCTTCCGGAAGGCTGCCGATGCTGTTGTGTGATAAACCGAGGTATGTCATGGTCTCTTTGATGGGCTCCAGCAGGCCACTGTCAACATGAAGTGGCTCGCAGTCATGGGCCTCGAGGTTGCATGAAATGCTCAAATGCTGCAGCTGTTGGAACCGTGCGAATGTGTCACTGGACAGTCTTCGTTGGTGATGGTACCTGGTGATGAAGAGGTTGTCAGCTTGGCTGCCTGCAGCTGATAAGCTGGTTATGTCATAGTTGTTCCGTTGTGAGCCCTGAGGGATTGGCAGATCACATGCGTGTTGAGACACGACCCAAGAATTCGTCCAAATTATTGCAATGTAGATGCAGGCACAGAGTGGAAGGTAGTTCTGGAAGCGATTCATCCTTTGCAATTCTTTGGCAATTGGCAGATGAAGATTCTGATTTGATTGGGCATGAAACTGAAACAGAAAAATTTGCTTTGCTTAAATATATGAGAATGGCTGATCAACATGGGGCTATTGGGGTCTCAAGCTCCCCCCTCCCCCCCAACCCCCCATTATCATGCTGACATACATGTAATTACAGGGGCTGTAAACTTTATAATAACATTTAGTTAAAATGCTGGAACTTCATAATGCCTGAATACATGTAATTTATGATAAAGATGTGCGATAACTTTATAATAACTTGTGATGAATATGATTATTTTACAATGAACTTAATGAATATATGTTTTTTTATAATAAAGAATGATAAAATTATGGAAATTTTATAACAAATTCTGATAAAACATGGGAAGTCCATAAATGCTGATAACATCTCCGTACACTGTTAAAAACAACTGGGTAATACAGTGTATATAGAGCAGCATGTAATAAAATGTCCAAAAAGTACTCACTTGTGCTTCTAATGTCGTTTACTAAGTTTTGTGTGGATAAATCGTTTTACCATTGTGGGATATTTTAGCAGACGGTCCTTCACTCCCCATTTAGCCCGCGATGATAGCGTCTGAGCATCAACATCTACATGTGATTTATAATATAACGTGAATCATTTTGCTTAAATGCATTTATAACCAAACTACGCAGAGTGCTATACACATGTATGCTAAATGATTACTTCCGCACGTTACCCTGCATAACAAATTAACAATTGCGTTTTTTTTTTTTGCATTTTTGAGAAATTGCAGTTGTTATCCTAACAGAATCAATAATGGAGAATGTGCCAGTTTGACTATTGGCCCATATATTGAGCATCGTGTAGGTTCACACGTGAGGTGAACCCTAAACTTTCACCCCAGAGCAGTTAAAACGATTGCACTATGAACACGTCATAATTTAAAATCACTAAAAATAATTTTTTTGTAAAAGTTTTCGCAAAAGCGGGATGTATTTGAAGAAGCTTACCTTAGAACAACTTTGTTATAGTAATTCCCTTGCAGCTTTTTTACGTTATAAATGGGCGACAGGTTGTTTTCAGAGCTGAGAATATTGTCGTAATTCCGTTAACCAAGGAAATGAGTTGCTCAACTTCCTTACCTTGTATATAACAAAACTTCCATGTATTGACCCGATGCATATCTCACTAAGTGTTTTTATGAAACCTACTTTCCTTATGAGACTTGAGTAGCCAACTGAAATTAAAACTTGCACATGTGGAAGTGAAGTTTCCAGAAAGGCATGGAACCCAGGATTCACAGAATAAAAACCTCTTTCTGATGACCATTTGGGTAAAAAACACTGATTGCTATGTGAAAATTGATTTCAGCCTAAATTTATTAGTTGCCAATTAGTTTATAACTGATGATAGGTGGATTTCCAAAATAAACCACTTTCAACTATTGTGGCTTTTAGTGCTAGACAGAATTAAAGTACACTTTTATAAATGGTTTATTTCATTTTTTAAATTAAGCTCCCTAAATTAAACAAATGCAACATAATGAAACCCACATGAGACTAATGTTTAAGCGAAATGATCGAAGTCCAAGCATTACAAGCAGAAATAACTCAAAAATGTAAAAATTCACATGGACAGAATTAAAAGTTCGGAACATAATATCGCTAAAAATATCCGAAAAAAAGACTTCTGAATATGCTCTGCTACAAGTTGTAGTAGGGTGGCAGTGATTTCCTACCGGTTATAGGTCAGCTAAGTAAATTCTCTTTAGATTAGTTGAAACTAAACAGAAGCACAAAAACATTCAAATGAAAAGCAAAGGATAAAATTATGACAGATAAGACGTTTGTTGAAATGTGGATTTGTGCAGGGCATATTCCATCGTGTGTCCGTGAAGTGAGTTAACGACAATGCATTACATACGTAACATAAATCTAGATAGAAAATCCAGTAATGATGAGATACGAGCGTATGTGGCTAATGTTATGCAATTTTGGCTTTACCAAGTTGTCCCTGATTATCTTCTAATGGCACGTGAGTTGGCAGTGACCTCCTGCAGTCAGATAGGGGTCAATAAAAAATAATTCTTATAGGTAACGTATTGATGGACATGAAGAAACATAAACAAAAGAAAAAAATGGACAGCTAGGACATGTCATGCTTGTCTACTGGACAAATGCGTTTGGGATATGCACGTTCGTGCACTTTTGGAGCAGGAAGATACTGTAGTTGAACCAAATTTCGCACCCACTTTGCGGTCACCTTTGGTGAGAACGCTTCTGAAGGCCGGTCCCTTCTTCCAATGTCTGCAAGGGCTCGGGCAAAGCAAAGTACAACTTCTTCCAGAACAGCCTCTCTCCCCAAGTGAGGTACGTGTTAGTTCTCAAGTACGCTTGCAGGATGGGGTCCACACTTTTTGGAACCTTGTCCTTTACAACGACAACCACACGACTACACTTGTCTTCCAACATTTTGGTGTGCGCCGCCCTGAACTCGAACCGGCACCACTCGCTCTGCACAAAGTCCTCGGAGAGGAGGATCAGTGTTCGACGACACTTGTCGATGGCCGACATGATGTTTTCGGAAATATAACCGCCGGCCAAGAAGTCACGGTCGTGAAGGCAAACCCTGTAGGGAGGGTCGATGTCTTCCAGGCCGGGCAAGAGGCTGCCCACCAGAAAGTCTTCGTCTTTGCTGCTGTAAGACACGAAGATGTCGTATTCCTTGTCCTGGTCCGTATCGGCATCGCTTCTGGATATCCTCACACCGTATCTGGAGTACACGAGCACCTGCACCTCTCGCCTGTAGACGAACACTAGGACACTGCATATGACGATGACAGAGGCGACACCGGCGACACTGGCCCACATCGAAGCATAGTCGATGCTGATGCACTCTTCGAACTTGTCGTAAACTAGCCGAAGGTTGTTGGACTCGTCTTGGCAGCTGATATTTTGCTTGTTGGCAATGTTGCTGGCCCTCAGCAGCCATGCCTGAAAGTGCTCGATGTAATCGCAAGTGCAACTCCAGGGATTCTCTTGCAGCGTGATGCTGCGCAGCCTCGTTGCATTCTCCAGCTCCCACACGGGGTAGCTGGAGAAGAGGTTATTGTGCAGTTGCAAAATCTCCAACGTTGCTGAAGCAACGGCAGAATCCAGTTGCAGCAGTTGGTTGTGGGACAGGTACAACTCACGTAAGTTGTTCAGATGTGCGAAGGCCCTTGCCGGTATCTCCTTCAGGAGGTTGTTCTCCAGCTGCAAGAGGGTTAAGGCTGCAAGATCCTCAAATGCTTCCGGATGGAAGGCCTCAAGCTGGCTGCCGTTGAGGTACAAGACCTCCACGTTTGCAACGTTACTGAAACTGGAACTGTTCAAGTAGGCTATGTAGTTGCCATCCAAAAAGAGATGCATGACGTCGGCGCGAAGACGCTGGTTTGGCACTTCCGTCAGGTTTCTTCTTGAGCAGTCAACGAATTTGAACAGCGGGTCTGGCCAACTGCGGTAGCAGTGACAGCTTCGGAAGCAAGGATTCTCGTATCGGCATGTAGGTGAGGGTAGGGCGGCTTCTCCATCAATGTCATATCTGTTGGTCAACCTCTTTGAACAGTTGCACTTTGCGTCGCAGAGGAAGTACTCCCAATTTTTGATGTAATGTGCTTCACGTCCTTTTGGATAATAGCTCGTGCATGTCAAATTTTCCACGTCGGTTACCACCACCATTTTATTCGTCCTTCTTTTAATCCATTCAGTTTCACACGAGCAGATCAAGGGGTTGCCCCCCAGCGTTACGAACATGGCTGGCGGATTGAATTCCGTCTTCCACATCTTGATCTCCTCGTACTTGCAGAATGTGCTGATGGCGTTGTTGTGGAGGTAAAGCGTCCTCAAAGAACGCGTTGCCGGAAAGAAGTACATCTTGACCGACTCGATGGCATTGTCGTTAAGCCAGATCTCGTTGGCGATGCTCGGTATTGGCAAAACAACCTGGTTTTTTAGCTTGTTGTAGGACATGTCGATTACTGTTTCCATGGGCTCTTTCTTCATGGCGTCCCTGCTGAACTTGAAGCTGCTGATGTCGTTGTGGCTCAAGTTCAGCACGGTGAAGGTTATTTCTGGCGCGGTGTGGGAGAAGTGACCGATGCTGTTGTAAGATGCATCCAACGTCTCGAATGGTGTTTTTAAAAACAAGTCACCTAGCGTTTC
>JAQFYZ010003462.1:0-13379 GCA_034695085.1 Cylindroiulus punctatus | reverse complement strand
ACTTTTTTGCATTTTTTTGCAAAAAATTTGCAAAATCAGTTCACTTTTTTGCAAAATTTTTCGATTTATTAACCATTTTATCTAGTATGAATTTTTATTTATTGGTTCCAATCTATCTAGTGTAAATTTTCTATTTTGTCAAACTGGGTCCTGACCCCTGGAACCCCACCCTGGATCCGCCACTGATTATTATTATTATTTAATCAAGAACGTCATAAATGACGATATTAATACATATAAGTATATTCAAAGCAAACAAAATAAGTGCGTTCAAAGCTAACAAAATAAGTACATGCAAAACAAACAAAATAAGTAAGTTCAAAGCAAACAAAATAAGTACATTCAAAACAATAGGTTTTAAGTTCCTAAAAAATATAAATGTAGTTTCGAGTTTCGAGATCTGTAGGCATGTGTAATACGAACATTCAAATGCTATTTTTCTAAGATCCCATTTTACATAATATGTTGGGTTTTAAATGTTGTAAAAGTGTAAAAATTGCTTTTGATACAGAGCATACATGCATCTTGAAAAACGATATTTTCATTGCGTCTGAAAATAATTCCAAGTGAATGTATTTCCAAATGAGATTAATGAGCAGTTATTGAAATACACGTAGAATATTTAGGAAAAATGAGCATATTATTAAAATTACTAAGGGCTCGGGTAGAAATCACAAGTATATAAATGTTTAAATATTAAAAACTGAAATGTTATTCAAACTGATCGAAGTACATGTACTAGATTTTCGTCCATTTTCGAATCTGTTTGGCAATTTTGTCATATTTTTATTATTTTTGCAAACAATTATACGCTATGAAATGACGTGCTGTACGATTTTTGCGTTGTGTTCGAAGCAGGACATAAAATCCCGTCCTTTGTGAACATGTTTTAAAAGCAGTCCATGGTTAGAAAAAAACGGATCAAAAATGACGTCAATTTGGGACGTGATCAAATCTTGCCGAAAAATTAAGTAAATTTAATAAATTGCGACAGTTTTTGTCTTCTAGACAAGTTGAGATAAAACGTACTTTGTGCATATTTGAAACAGGGAAGATTCTCATAATCTGTTCTCAGAGTTGGTAGTTTTCAAACTGGCAAAAATGCATTCAACGCCTATAGCGTTTCGACTCCCAAGATGGCCGCCGCTGATGAGTTTAGCTATTAATTAATTTCCCCTCCGCTATATTTGAAGTTGGGTTTATTGAATAGGTATTCGTAAATGAAAAAACGAGACATTCTGTGGTGCAGTGAACCATTTAAATCGCCTTTAAATCGTACGCTGCAGAGAGCGTTTCCAGAAAAGAAAAATGCACAGGGGTGCGGCTGGAGCGCCCCCTGGCGGGATGCTGTGCGTGGAGCGGACATAAAAGAGGAGGCTGCGGGACCCGTCTTTCCACTTGGCCGACAGATTTTGGATTTTAAACTCCGGGATTTCCTCGAAGCTCCTGTTCAAGAAGCAAAATGGTAACGATGCTCTCCCCCATCCCCGTCGATTTGCTCGGATTATCATCAGCGTCATGTTGAACCGACTTGACCAGAAATTTTGAAACGTAAAAAAATCGGATTATTTTTTCTGTTTTCTTTCATGTTGGACCGTGCAGGCCGGTGACCTCAGCTCCAAGGACCTCGACAGTGAGTTTATACTTGATGCTCTTAATTATTGCCATCATCTTTCGGATGATGCCCTGATCATTGGTTATTCTCAAAATGAGCGTTTGGTGCAATTATTTTAGTTAAAAATTAAGGATGTTATTTTTATGATAGCATTTTAGTATTTTAGTATATTACCATTTAGTATTTAAGTTTGTTTCAGTCAAAATGCTGAAACATTTCAGTGGATTGCACTAAAGTTTCAGCAGAGCTTGGTGCAATCCACTGAAATGAACGTCAAATTGTTTTAATAGCAGAAAGTGAGTTTTTATTACTATTAAAAGCTTAATGCTTTTAATTATTACCATCATCTTTCGGATGATGCCTTAATCATTGGCTATTCTCAAAATGGGCGTTTGGTGCAATTATTTTAGTTAAAAAATTAAGGATGTTATTTTTCTTATGGTATTTTAGTATTTTAGCATTTAGTATTTTAGTTTGTTTCAGTCAATATTCTGAAACGTTTCAGTGGATTGCACCAAAGTTTCAGCAGAGCTTGGTGCAATCCACTGAAATGATCGTCAAATGGTTTTACGAGCAGAAAGTGAGTTTATACTTGATGCTTTTAATTATTGCCAGCATCTTTCGGACGATGCCTTAATCATTGGTTATTCTCAAACTGGGCGTTTGGTGCAATTATTTTAGTTAAAAATTAAGTATGTTATTTTTATTATCGTATTTTAGTATATTAGCATTTAGTATTTTAGTTTGTTTCAGTGGATTGCACCAAAGTTTCAGCAGAGCTTGGTGCAATCCACTAAAATGATCGTCAAATTGTATTACGAGCAGAAATATTTTTCTTTCCGTTGTTTATTTTTTGATTGATTCATTTTTCACTGCATGTAGTTTAAACGATTGTATGTGCAAATTAATGACGTGCATACATGTTTAACGTTTGGTCAAATTTGCAAAATTCCCTCCCCTTCCCAATTGGGTTGAAATTGGGCTCAGATTTGCGAAAAAAAAAATTGATAAGGATATTTATCGTACTGATTTTCGTAAAAAAAACGTGTCTGAGCGTCAGCGTCTCCTTATATGGCCATGGTGCAACCAGAACCGAAAGCGAAACTCGGTGAATTATTTTTAACTTCGGTTTATGATGCCTCCGAAATATCGCTCTTGCCGCTGTGACATATTTTTCAAACTGGAATTTCTTTTCGGAAAAATCTTTTTGGAAAATTTGAGCACTCGAATACGTTGAAATCAATGTCGTTCAACTAATATGTCACGATCTGTTGGGGGGGAGGAGTCTCAACCAAATGCTGAGTCCTAATTTTTTTTAAAATACAAATTTCGCTATGACCCACCATGAAACCTACCCTTTGTGCATGCTTGCTTCTGACTAAAATTAATAATTGAAAACTTGAATTTCAAAAGTCTGACCAAACTTGATATTTATCTCAAAAATGTTGCTTCCTCCATGTTCTATGCAAAACTGATCAAATTTAATATATTTAACAAAGCCTCATATTAAAACTTGTATGTATCAAAGAGTTAATTTGTACATATCATGAATTAGTAGCAAATAATAAGTTAGTACAAAATCTGTGTACAGTAAGTTCAAAAATTACAAAATAATAACAGAGTACAAAGTGTGTATAAAGCACATAAAACCAAATATCAAGAAAACAATTTCACACTATAATATTTTGTTATTTTCCTACAATAACATTAGATTTGAAAAATTGCTGCTAAGGGCAAATTAGTAAGGTTTGGCATAATCCCTAATCTGTTATTTGATCCATATAGATGTAATAATCTCAACCTTCTTTCGAGCTCTCCAATATTGTAAATTAGTAACATTGAATTAGGTAGTTCATTACATATTGTAGGCATTATAAACTGTCCAACTTTTTCCCCATTATTGTATGCATCTTTAGCAAATGGAATGCTTTTTCTTCAAAACTATTTTATAATTAGTGCTAAAGAAATTGCTACAAATGATTATGGAATCCCTCCACTGTTTCATATTTAATAATTTTAATTCTCTGAAAAAATCTGCTGAAATGGACGATAGCGTGAAACATCATGCACGACATTTTGTTGATTATCACACAAACGTATATTTGCATGGCACATAGACCCTACTGAATTGCAAGTCTGCAATGTTTGATGCACATTTAGTTATGATAATGATACAGATGTAGTTGCAATCCGAATTTTTCGGACATCAGTAATGTCATCACTTAGGGGTTAATCTGAGGTGAAGATTTGCTTGATTTTGTTATCACATAATACCTGAACGTTCCCTTGTCCGCCATGTCTTAATAAGGCAGTGGATGAGAAATTTTAACCCAAATCGGGAGGCCCAAAAATGTTCGAGAGGCATTTCTCAAATATTCGGGGTCGACGAGCTAATTTTAGCCCCACTTTAGGAAACCCGAGTCTCGCAGCCAAACATGGAAACAGGGTTGGGATGAAAACCCGGATGTGCCTAGCTTATTTCCGCCTTCGACAAACGGAAATAATGTAATGCATTCCTCATTGTGCACACATGCTTCTAGACCCAAGATGGAGTCGTTGAGCAAATGCTCAGTTGCTCAGAGCCCCAAAATATTTTAGCTCAAATTGCATTGAGATTATTTTAAAAATCAAGATTGAGCTACATGTGCCTCACATCTGCTTTGAAATTCAAAAAAATGTTGCAACAATGTTTGATGCAGTTATGTTGAAATGCCAAAAATACTCTATGGAAAGCATTGAAGATGTTTATTGTCATGTAAATGCTGCACAGGACGCATTAATGCCCAAAGATATTTTGGCTCAAATTGCATTGAGATTGTTTTGAAAATCAAGATTGAGCTGCATTTGCCTCACATCTGCTTTGAAATTCAAAAAAATGTTACAATAATGTTTGATGCAGTTATGTTGAAATTGAAATGCCAAAATACTCTATGGAAAGCATTGAAAATGTTCATTGTCATGTAAATGCTGAACAGAACGCATTAATGCCCAAAAATATTTTAGCTCAAATTGCATTGAGAATATTTTGAAAATCAAGATTAAGTTGCATGTGCCTCACATCTGCTTTGAAATTCACAAAATGTTGCAACAATGTTTGATGCAGTTACGTTGAAATGCCAAAAATACTCTATGGAAAGCATTGAAAATTTTATTATCATTTAAATGCGGCACGGAACGCATTAATGACCAAAACATTTTTCGTGAAATTGCGGTGATATTGATGAGATCATGATGATCAAGATGAGATATTGATGAGATCAAGATTGACTTACATGTGCCTTACATGTCTCATGCATGCATATTCAAAGATGTTTGATGTGCTTCATTTAAATGCATTAATACTCAAAAACGTCCAATAACTGGTGGGTGTATTGAATTAATTTTCTATCCAAAATATTGCACGTAAAGCACTGGTAACTGATCAATTATGAACGTGCATCAAAGTCGGATTGTAATACATGTTTATTGTTCATGATGCATTCATTAAGGCTGACTTTCCCTCATAGCTCGTAAGTTGGCACTGATTGCCTGGCTGCTAGGGACAGCTAATTATATCAGAAAGTACAATTTTAGGTTATTTGAGGTCATATAATGTTAGGTTGGGGTTTACAAACGAAAAAGTAAAAATATAATAAATAAAAAACATAACATAAAAAATGGACACATTTTTACAGCTAGGATAGCTGGATACTTAATAATAATAACGTGATTAAATTTTAATTATTAACAACATTAGAGAGCTCAAAATAAGGTTGAGGTTGTCTCCTATGTGGAGGATATAACTTGTTCTGCTGAATTTTACTAATTTGTCCTTATCATCAACTTTTCAATCCTAATGTTCTTGCATAGAAATTACATAAGGTTATATTGTGAAATTGTTTTCTAGTTATTTGGGATTCCGTAAACACTTTCTAATTTACAATTATTATGGTGTCATGAATTGCTACTAACTGTTTGTAATATTATTGTGATATGTTTATTTGATAATTGTTAATGTTAATTTGTAACATTTGTAATAGGTGTAAATAATTGTTGGACCTCTCTTGGATATACTCTTGGGCCCAAACAAGTTGTAATATGAAGTTGGGGCCTAGTCCTTATTAATTAACAGATATTCAACTAATGACTTGCATACTAGCATCAGATATTGAATTTAGATCAAAAATGTTAGGTGCATCATTGAAAACTATTGAAAATATCTGGCGTTATATCTGAGCCATTGAAATTCGATAATGGTTGATTTTAGCAACATTTTGTACAATGCATATGTTGTTTCACGATGTATTTATATTTTTTCTTCTTTGTCAGGGGCCAAGTTGGTGTTCGACATCTACGATTTCGAGGGTACGGCCAAGATGGACGCCTTCTACGTCGGGGACGCCCTCAGGGCCCTGGACCAGAACCCAACGCTGGCACTCGTGGAGAAATTAGGAGGAACCAAGAAGAAGGGTAAGGCCAAATCAAAGCAAGTAAGCATGATACATAGCTGAAAACCATGCAAATCATGCAAATCATTCGTCCCGCAGGTGAGAAGCAGCTGTCCATCGAGGAGTTCCTGCCCATGTTCGGTCAGTGCAAGACCACCAAGGAGTCCGGCACGTACGAGGACTTCTTGGAGGGACTCAAGCTCTACGACAAGGCCGAGAACGGAACCATCCTGGCGGCAGAGTTGGCCCACGTACTGCTGTCAGTCGGTGAGTGTCCAGGAAACCGTAAGACGAAATTTAAAAAAAACAACTAAATTTAAACTTAATTTCAGTTTCTTGTAAACGTGCATTGTCCTGACGAAAGTGACCCTGCTGCACAAAAACGTTACATATTTGTTACATGAATGTTTATTAAAAGTTAGCTAACTTGAAGCAGCTTTGGCAAATGAAAGTTTAAGTTGACCATCGTGCTTTTAATTTAATATACCTCGAATAACGTCAGCGTCTAGTTATGGTCAACTTTTGCCACGAAAGCATGAAAATTACTTTAAACTTTCGTTTTTTAAACGAGGTTCTATAATAGGTATGCTAAAAGGCTAAATTTATAAAGAAAATGCAAGGCTGGGGCACTAAGAAAGGAATATGCATCTTAAAATTTGGGTATGGGTGTATATGTAGAACAGCAACGTGGAGAGAATTTCTCGAAAATTCCTCCAAAAAATCCTTGAAAAACCGCAATTTATGCCATGACAAAAGTCAGGGAGAGTCAGGGAAAACTATGTTTTTGCTGGAAAGTCAGGGAAAATAAGTTTTTTCAACAAAATAAAATTGAAAAATTAATTCCATCCCAAAAAATACCCAAAAAATAATTTTTTACATGTTGATTAATTATTTTGAGATTTCTGCTGACCATTTCCAAAAGTTGATATTAATAAACATTATATTTTTCTCATGAGCAGGTTTAAAAAAAATTTCTACACTATTTATAAGTCAGGGAAATTTACTTGGTTTGTCAGGGAAAGTCAGGGAAATAATTTTGTAAATTTGAGTATGAACCCTGAAAAAATGTATCTAATTGGCCAAAATGATACACTATCATTGGCTTTTGAGATAGCAGCCAACATCTTTGATCCAGTGCATCATTTCTGATCTCATTTTATAAAAAATTGAAATATGTTTAGGGAATATTTTTACGAAATATATTGGGGTCGACTTTTGCTACGAAAATGCACGTCGTCAAAAGCAAGAAAATTGCTTTAAACTTTCGTTTTTTAAACGAGCTTCTATAAGAGGTATGCTGAGCCAATTATCGGTAAAATTTGTAAAGAAAATGCAAGGCTGGGGCACTAAGAAAGGAATATGCATCTTAAAATTTGGGTATGGGTGTAATATGATGAACAGCAACGTGGAGAGAATTTCTCGAAAATTCCTCCAAAAAATCCTTGAAAGACTGCAACTTTTGCAATGACGAACTTTTTGTCGAAATTTCCAAAAAATGTATCTAATTGGCCAAAATGATAAGCTATCATTGGCTTTTGAGTTAGCAGCCAACATCTTTGATCCAGTGCATCATTTCTGATCTCATTTTATTTTTATAAAAATAAATAAAAAAAGTTGAAATATTTTTAGCTAATGTGACATCATCAGGGGTCTGTTAAAGGCAACATATGCTGACATTAGTGACATATACTGCATTTTCCAATAATCCAAAGACGAATGTATCTCATTTCATCCAAGAAGTGCATTCGGATTTTGAAATTGAATTTAGTCTAGCTCTTGCATTGAGGCAAGGAAATGAAATGACGTATTTAAACGGAGGAATTACCCATTTCGAAATTTCAGGGCCATAACAACACAAACACACCCACATCCTATAAGATTACTTATTTATTTCTTCGTCATTTTTCCACGCAGGTGAGAAGCTTAACGACCCTGAAGTCGATGAAATCATGAAAATCACTGGACCGGAAGACGATGAAGGATTAATGAAATACGACCGTAAGTTGAAAACCATTGCATTTTATCCAAAACGTACCAAAAAGCCAACGATTTTTTAATCTGCAAAAAAAAAAAAAAAATTAACACTGTTAAAAGCAATTGTTTTGAAAGGAACTTGGCGTTCACAGACGCTGTAGAAGTTGATGAAAAATTGGTCAATTTTAAATTTTGGTGTGACAATTGACAACTGAACATAGATGGCGCTTCAATCTTTTTGTCCTCCGTTTAGCATGGGTCAAAGCCGTCATTGCCGGACCTTTCCCGAAGGTGGAGGACTAGAGACGAGCACCGCACTTACTTCACGTATTTCCTCGCAGCATTCTTCTTCTTCTTCTTCTTCTCCTTCTCATCACCTTTCGCCGATCGATTATTCTTTTTGTAAATCATTTTCAAAATCTTAAAACAAAATGGCCGAGTCTCAATCACTCTCTCGAAATCACCGAACAACCGAGTCATCTTCAAATGGACGTCACGCCCGTAGAGCAACTGGCCGATTAGACTCGAAAACGTCGATTTAAATGTCGGGTCCAAGTCTGGCCCCGGAAACATTACCGGAAGTCAGGTCGAGGGCGAAGGCTGGCTGCAGAGACCCAGAAAATGCAAACCCAAAATGGCGCCCGGCCGGTGGCGACCTCTGAGGGACGCAAGCTGCCTTCGCATTTTCGTCCAATAAATAACTTTTAACAGTTTCGACTCGAGCTTGTCATTTTTTTTTGACCATTTTCGCCATTATAGGGACTTTATTAATGCAAAATATGAAATTCGTAGAATTTGTGGGGGCGGCCATCTTGAACGCCTCGTTCCACTGTTGCCATGGTTACCAGCTCGAGCACGCTCACTCGTTCCACCGTTGCCATAGTTACCAGCTCTAGCACGCTCACTCGTTCCACCGTTGCCATGGTTACCAGCTCGAGCGCCACCTAGCGGCACGCGCACTCGTTCCAATCGAGGCATTCGAAATTCTCTGATGGATCCAGATGAAGTCGTTTTATATGAAGGTCAGTCATTTTTCTGCATCGATTAATTATAATAGTAACCCATTGAGGTTAGTTTTCTTGCTTTTGATAGAAATAAGGAGTGCTTGGTGAAATGAAAGCTAGTTTCGTGAATTAGATTGAGTCGTAACCTCATTCGAGGCTTTTTTTTTTGTGGAATCATATCGGCAAGTCCTACGTCCATACAACAGAAAACTGTTTTTGAATTTTATACTGGCATTATTGTTAGCATCCAATTGACTACCAGTTTTCGTACGCCAATCACTCGAAGCTGAAGTAGTTGGCCACGAAGCTGATAGCGAATCATCATAAGAAAGTAAAGTGTAAACCCAAAATTTTGAATTTCGTTCTAAATTGGCCGCCATTTTCCCCCAGCGTTGGCACTCCGTTGTTTGAAGCGCCTTAGCTAGATTTCGAACGCGTCGGCTGCTATCATTCAATTTTTGAAGGTTCCATTTTTGATACATGAAGTTGCTTGTGTATCGTGTTTATTAATTGACAAACTCGACTTAATTTCGTTTCATTTGTCCGAAAAAATGGGATTGCCGCAGAAGCGATTGCTTGGTGAGTTGAGTTTCACGAAAACTGAGCACTGGTTAGGAAGAACATAGTGAGGTCATTTCAATACCGTATGTGTTGCACCTTCTAGCTTGCAAATTATCGTCCAGAAAGTTGAAAATGCGGAAAAAGAAGACCTCTCTGTTATTTCTGGCTATTACCAGCGATGCGAGTTGATCATTTCGACTCTCAAGAGCAAGGAGTTGAACGACAGCTTCAAGGTGTGTATGTATACCTGGCTATATATAGATGCACCAGGGGGACGTTCAAGTATTACACAGTATTGGCCAAAGAAGAACAGGGGGATGGTCAATGGAATGCTCAGTAAAACCATGATAAAACTCAAGTCTGTTGTGAATCAGAGCTCATGAAATGGCATTTATTTGCAGTGGCGAATCCAGGGTGGGGCTCCAGGGGTCAGGACCCCGTTTGGCAAAATAGAAAATTTACACTAGATAGATTGGAACCAAAAAATAAAAATTCATACTAGATAGAATGGTTAATAAATCGAAAAATTTTGCAAAAAAGTGAACTGATTTTGCAACTTTTTTGCAAAAAAATGCAAAAAAGTAAATTGGTTGTGCAAATTTTTTGCAAAAAAATGCAAAAAGTAAACTGGTTTTGCAAATTTTTTGCAAAAAAAATGCGAAAAAGTAAACTGGTTTTGCAAAATTTTTGCAAAAAAATGCAAAAAGTCAGCAAAGTAGCAAAAGCGGCCTTTTGCGATAATTTTGCAAACAAATGTAAAAAAAGTGAGCTGGTTTTGCAAAATTTTTTGCAAAAAATGAACAGCTTTTGAAAAATATTTTTAAAAAAATGAACTACTTTTTGCAAATATTTTTTTAAACATGTATATTTAGGCCTCCGTATACATACATGCGCTCACTGCAGACTTGAAAAGAGGTCATGTCATGTCATAAATTACCGTTTCGATTATATAATGGTCGAATTTTGGTGACGGACCCCGTTTGAAAAAAAAAGCTGGATCCGCCCCTGATTTGACCTACCGGAGCTAACAATTACCTAATCAAACCTAGCCTAAGCCTTCCCAATCAAAAATAACCGTCAAAACACACATTAAACATACATTAAACCATGATTTTACTTACCAATAATGCATTCGTAGCTGCGCTATGCACGCTCTGCTATAGCCTATCCTTCCCAAATTCCTAAAATTCCCAAAATTTCACTGTTGCTTTTGCCACACTTGAGAACAGTTGCCTATTCGCGGCTTTGCATATCGGGCCGGCTTTCAGCTGTTTATCATTCGATTTCCAATTTCAGTTTGCGCTGGATCAACTTCTTTCCACCTTCGAATGGCATCAGAGCATGCTGAGCCTAAGAGGCCCCTCGGCGGCTTGCTGTGCCGAAAAACCTGCGGCTTCCAGCGTCGAAACTGCTTCGGCAAAATCCAGTGAGCATCTAGCTAACTTCCCCGGTGGGTAGTTGCGCGTTACCACGTACCGCCTCTGCATCCGTAACTATCGCAAAATTGACGTATCCCCCAATATTTCCGGTAGACGCAGCGGTGAAATCCGTGCCGAGCCGTTGCTTGCCGGACAGGAGTAGTTCCAGGCACGAAGCCATCCTTTCCACGATGGTCCGCAGCAGGGAAACCACCTTGAGGGACGTTGCTGGACTCGACTCTGCTAAGGAGACCCTGATGGAAGCGATCGTTCTGCCGCTTAGATTTCCGCATCTGTTCTCAGGTAAATTTGCGCCGCTTCATCGTGTAACCATCCATGGGGCGCCGTGAAAAGCAGTCGGATGTTACTAGTTTTATGCAGCCAGCTTAATGTTCATTGAAAAATCATTCTAACTCGCATTTCGCGTTCATCTAAAATAGGCGCCCGCAAGCCGTGGACTCGTATGCTGTTGTATGGACCTCCCGGCACCGGTGAGCCTGTCATTAATAGTGTGTGTGATGTCGAAATTTTCCATCCGCACGCGTATTGAATTGTGATTATTTTTTTTCTTAGGGAAATCCAGGCTCGCCCAAGCAATTGCTGGGGAAATTGAGTCGGCCTTTTTCAGCGTGTCGAGCGCCGATCTGCTGTCCAGCTTTTTTGGAGAGAGTGAAAAGTGAGTGCGATAACTACACCGATGAAATACAGGTTAAGTTTCATCATGACTATGCTGTCATGGCTGCACTAGCTGGTAAGTTTTGAGCTGGCCTTCACACCTAGATCCACCACAAGAAAGTAAAAAAATACGTAATTTTGCTATAATAAATTTCCTAAGCTGGCCGTTAGGGCTCATAGTGTAGCTTTGAAAACAGGTAAATATGTTGACGAAACGTAAGCAATATCCGCAATCTTCTATTATGGGTGATCACAATAAGAATAGCCGACCCACCATGGGCTACTGCTGTCCCTACTAGCTCGGTTAGCCAACTTCCGGTTTATGGTTTCACGAAGGACTATCAAGGAGCTGTTTTCGTACGCCGGCCAGCTGAACGGCTTCTCGGTGATCTTCATCGACGAAATCGACAGCGTGTGCATGAAAAGGAGCGCGACCGAAGAGGAGCACACAAGGAGGGTGAAGACCGAGCTCCTCAAGCAAATGGACGGTGAGTTTACAACGGAAAAAAATCGCGATTTTTCCGAGAAACTGTCGATGCTCGTATGCTATGAATACCGGGCATCTCTCACGGCATCTGCTTGAAATAACAAACTAGTTCTACGTCGATGTTTTAATAACAAATTTATTCATGAAATGCCGCTAATGGATACGGCAATTTTTTTGTTTTACGTCGATGTTATAGTTGTGTAATTTTCCCCTGTCGGCATCGGGTTTTTTTCGTTATCGGTTCTGATGTTGCGCTTTTATGAACGAAGAGCTTTTTCTCCTATCTCAAAATCCCGATTGATTCGAAGCCCTCTCTTATTCGTTTAGGATGCAACCCGAACATGAACGGAGTCTTCGTCCTGTGCGCCACAAACTGCCCGTGGGATCTCGACACTGCTTTCCTGAGGCGCTTTCAGCGACGGATTTACGTGCCGCTGCCGGACAGGCAAGTTTGAGATCCTCCATCCCGGTGTGTCCTTTATCGTCATCATTTTCACCCCCACATGTGATGAGATATCGAAGACGGAAAAATATCCGATTTTTATGAAATTTTTATCGTGCTGGATTGATTATGACCTAAAATATCTATGATAAATCCCCCTCTCACTTGGCATCTGTCAACTCTGGGGTATTATATAAAATGAAGGTATGGTAGTTAAATAGGTGATGTCAACGCTTTTCTCCACCTAGATCGACTCGTCGGAAGATCCTGCAGATGCACGCCGGGGAGAACGCGGTCAACTTCACCGACTGCGACTGGAACGTCATCCTGGACGGCACCGAGGGCTTCTCGGGCAGCGACCTGGCCACGCTGACCGCCAGCGCGTTGCTCCGGCCCGTCAGGGAGCTGCAGCTCACCTCACGATGGGTACTCACGGCCGGTAATGTCCGACATGTCCGATGTGAAGCAGAAAGCAGCGCAAGATTTAATGATTTCGTCTCTCGTTGACCAGATGGATTCGTGCGACCTGCCAGCGACCCCGGCCAGGAGTCGCTCCAACTCCAGTTGGACCAGCTACCGCCGGAGAAGGTACTGACCGTTAATTTAACTGGAATAACTTAGCGACCAAACGACTAAAGCTAGTTTTGCAAAAGCTAACTAAAGATTAATGATAGTTTTAAGGGATGTGGCCGATGTGACAAATGTGACAATTTGAAACCTGTGTGACAAATGTGACAAAATGTGACAATTTGAAACCTGTGTGACAAATGTGACAA
>JAQFYZ010003461.1:0-13384 GCA_034695085.1 Cylindroiulus punctatus | reverse complement strand
AATTTATTTGGTTATTTCGAAGTAAATCCATTTTCCTTGACTTTTCCATGCCTCATTTGTTCATCCATGCCTCATTTGCAAAAATGCATCATTTGTTTGTTGAATTTATTTGGTTATTTCGAAGTAAATCCATTTTCCTTGACTTTTCCATGCCTCATTTGTTCATCCATGCCTCATTTCCAAAAATGCATCATTTTTTTGTTGAATTTATTTGGTTATTTCAAAGTAAATCCATTTTCCTTGACTTTTCCATGCCTCATTTGCAAAAATGCATCATTTGTTTGCTGAATTTATTTGGTTATTTCAAAGTAAATCCATTTTCCTCGACTTTTCAATGCCTCATTTGCAAAAATGCATCAATTGTTTGTTGAATTTATTTGGTTATTTCAAAGTAAATCCATTTTCCTTGACTTTTCCATGCCTCATTTGTTCATCCATGCCTCATTTGCAAAAATGCATCATTTTTTTGTTGAATTGATTTGTTTATTTTAAAGTAAATCCATTTTCCTTGACTTTTCCATGCCTCATTTGTTCGTCCATGCCTTATTTGCAAAAATGCATCATTTGTTTGTTGAATTTATTTGGTTATTTCAAAGTAAATCCATTTTCCTTGACTTTTCCATGCCTCATTTGCAAAAATGCTTCATTTGTTTGTTGAATTTATTTGTTTATTTCAAAGTAAATCCATTTTGCTCGACTTTTTCATGCCTCATTTGTTCATCCATGCCTCATTTGCAAAAATGCATCATTTGTTTGTTGAATTTATTTGGTTATTTCAAAGTAAATCCATTTCCTTGACTTTTCCATGCCTCATTTGTTCGTCCATGCCTTATTTGCAAAAATGCATCATTTGTTTGTTGAATTTATTTGTTTATTTCAAAGTAAATCCATTTTCCTTGACTTTTCCATGCCTCATTTGCAAAAATGCATCATTTGTTTGTTGAATTTATTTAGTTATTTTAAAGTAAATCCATTTTCCTTGACTTTTCAATGCCTTATTTGTTCATCCATGCCTCATTTGCAAAAATGCATCATTTGTTTGCTGAATTTATTTGGTTATTTCAAAGAAAATCCATTTTGCTTGACTTTTCAATGCCTTTCCAGTTTTCCTGACAATTCCATGTTTCCAAGTTTGCCATATCTGCAAGTTTCTCTCACATTTGAAGCTTGGCAGCTACAAAATATTTTTCTCACCGAGAGAAAGCAATTGTTAGTTCCGCATTGTAACGTTGATTGATGTAAAAAGAGTGTGCACTGGCATATCGCTGATAAAATTGATGATTAGTCGTGTCCAGAAAAAACAAAATGCTGTGAATTTCAAAAAAGGCACAAATCCAAAGCGTTGGCAACGCGTGATCAATAAGTTGGTGGCAGCCAGTATGTTTTTGGTGCTTCCGGAATAAAGGATTCAGGATTCATAGGCGTCTTGAAAAGAGTCCTTACTTGAAATCTGAAAAAGTTGACGAATTTTGGCTGCAAAGCACGCACTTTTCACAAGTCCACGCAGAATGCACATTGGTGCATAAATATACGTGTCCTAAACTCTGATGTGAGGAATTGAATAGCAGGTTTACGATAAGGGTAAAGTGGACCTAGTGCCATTTCAATTCTGCAAATGGCTCACTGGTTTCTTCCTACAGCAAAGGCTCTCCTTTTAATGCATAGCTGAACTAAAGTAAAAATCTCACTCCTCGTTTACCTCAACTGAAGGCAGGCTCAGTTTCTACTCAAATTGAGATCAAAGATGACCTCAACTATCTTTGAGTTTCTTTTCTCTCAGGAACATCCTTGAAGTGGTTATGAAATTGCGCAGGTTCAATGCTTACATGTGAACTGATTTGTAAAAAAAACGGATAAGACCTTGCATAGGCATCTTGCATGGTGGAGAGAACTGATCAACAACTAATGAAATCATAAGTGCCGCTGCGCAACATGCATCTAATTTCCCCGATATCCGTAGCAACACCGCATAGAAGCCATGATCCCATCCACCTGCATTGTATCTTGTTGAGAAATTAATTATGTTAGAAAGTTCACGATGATGTTGTCGCATCATCGTGGCATTGGTACATGTAAACGTGTGCCCTGCATGCGATGTCAGCTAAACGAGCATTTTTTTACCACAGGGACGCAGCGGTTTTTTGCCGTGCATTCGACCAAAGCATTAGTGCCTATTGAAATCTGCAGACTGGAGCAAGTTTATAGATTAATAAAACAATCTTTATTAGCTATGCATGTAGCTTGTACACTTCCATACAGCATGGCCAAACGACAGGGAGAGATGGGCGACAGAACATATGGATTATTGTATATCAATTATCCCTACAGGCTTATGAATACGCCAGTCATGACGTCACACACATGACGCCAGTGGGGACCTTATCACGCATCTACAGACGTATGCCTCCACCAGGTGCAGGCAGTTGGCGCCTAATGCCAACAGTGCCAATGGCTGCATGCACACGTGTGTGTGTGTCGTCTTTTCACTTGCGTGTCTCACTAGAACGCAAGTAAACTGCACGCAGTAGGGCTGGGAGATGAAGCGCCTTAGCTGCATTTGGAAGCTTCGTCTGCATTTCTCGTCTGCAAAACGTGCATTTTTTTCACGCAACGTGTGCATTGGAGTAGTGACGCTGGGTCACCGCTCGTCAAATGGTGAGATAACCACCTGGAGATAACGCACTGTAAAAAAATGCTCGTGTGCACCGAGCCTTATAGAAAAAACAATGCCATTTTTCTCCCCAACCCATTTCAATTTTCCACCAGGGCAACTCAAGCACGTATACTGGCAACCAATATTGCTCGGTTTCTTGTGCAGTGCCCTAAATAACCAATTTCATTTTCTTCGGAAATGGGCATTCGCCGCACCTGTGCCTCCAGAATTGCTGCAACACGTTGCCTGGCAACACTTTTAATAGGAACATTTCATGCCAGTGATATGATTTAAATTCCGAAGCTGCTGTGAACTTGAGATCACTTGCAGATTTTGTAAAAATGTTCAGTTCGTGTTTCGCATAAAAGATGATGAACAAATGGAAAGAAAACAGAAAACCACCTGTGATGCATTAAAGAAGAATTATTTTTTTCAAAATGTATAGAATAACAATTATGAGGCAATTGAATTACTGAAGAGAACTGAAGCAGTTCCACTAATGTTATAAATTGAAAAATGCAATGTTTTCATTTGCCCAAGAAAACAAAGCGAGCAGATGACCATTTAGAAGGTTAGCTAAGACTAAGACTTTTTTAATGTTCTTCTCAAAAAACTATAATAACTTCATAAGCGATAAATCTCTTGATAGCCACCATTTTATATTTCGCCATTACTTAGAAATAATATCATTGAAGCATAGTATGTTGCCATGACAGGACAATGCTAAACATTCACTGCAATGTACAGAGATTATAAAGTACTCCTATATATAAATAACACATTTCAACATTTTATTCCACGAAATAAACTTTCGTCAAGTTTTCCACTTTGAGGAAACAGGATGGCATAAGACGATGGAAAGATTTCCTAATATCAAGGGGTACTTCGAAACGTTATCATTGCAGATATAGGGTTTATTGCCCTATAAATTTAATGCATCCTATCCTAGGGTATCCGTAGATGGCGTTACCAACCATATAACTCGCATGCATAATAACCATAAATGCAGTAGTACTTAAGCAAACATGCAGTGATAAGTGTAATAAACGAATTTGCCTGAATATTTAGCGTCAGTTTCCAAGGTTACCAGATAATATTAAATGCTGCCAAGGTTCAACGAATATCGAGCAGACATTTTAGGAAGAAGCTGTGTCTTGGCAACCACTGCCATTCCTCATCATTATCGTGTTGTTTATTCCGTTTAAAGCCCATTTAAAGTGATTTTTGCAATTGAATTTTGATAATTTTGGACAGAAATGATAATTTCAAATTAAACTAAATGTTTTAATTCAAAGTTCATATTGATAGTAAGTTCCTGCGCTGAATAAAATGAACAGACATTTCGTTTTTTGAATTTTTCCAGATATTCTTTTTGCCAGCGACAGTAAATCTCTTATACATGTATTCAGATGGCAGGTGTTGCCATCTATCGCCCATAAACCAAAATAAAAGGCCAAACTCAGAATTAGCATAGAATTAACATAGAAGGATTTGCTACATCCAATCCAATATCGTTTTTATTAATATCATATGCATTTCCACAGGTTGTTAAGAGCACATCCCAAAAAATGCGAGTCCCTGTTAATGTTAACAAAAAATTAAATGAAAAACATTCGTTTTTAGAATTTTTCCAGATATTTTGCCAACGACAGTAAATCTCTTATATTCCCATTCAGACGGCAGGTGCTGCCATCTATCGCCCATAAAGCAAAATAAAAGATTAATGAAACGATAATTCTATGTTTGATATCATATGCATTTCCATAAGTTGCCAAGAGCACATCCCAAAAAACGCAAGTCCTGTTAATGTTCACAACAAAATTATTTTAATATGTTGATCAGGAAAGGAGAAATTGCATTTGATAATTTTATGCAGGGTGTCCCCAAAGTTACACGCACTTTCAATGGGTGGATTTCAGCAATGGCAAATGCATTCAAAAGCAACAATCTAATTGCTAAATGTACGCCAAAATCATTGGGCTACTTGGCATTTAATTAAGTTGAAGAAACCGTGACACTAAGCGGATAAACACAAGACGTGGCCCGCGACAAAAGAACTGTTACCGGTAAATGAAATCTATCAACGCAATTAAGTTGAAGCAGCTGTGCTTCACAAATGGACTCATTAATAATTCATTAGAGCTAATTAATTCAAGGAAAGACGTTCACGCTGAAAATGTAAATACTCGATTTACCGTGTCGTCGGGTGGCACTGACAACGTATATTCAAGAAAAGAAAAATCCGATCAGCTTGCCAGTAATGACGCGCCATCTTTTGTTTATGTGAAGCAACCGCCAAGAGCGGATCTTCTCAAAGCTTGGAGATTATGCGGAGAATTTGCTTTCGTTTTCATCCACATTGGAAATGCATACGAGGTGAGATAAAATTCGGTTAAAATGGTGGAGGGATCGATGAAGAGGACGAGCATGACAGATTATATATAGAGCGCCATGGATCTAGCTTTTACACATAACAAAACGTCGAAAAAGATCCCTAAGATCCCCTTTTATTTGTAGTTTACAATGAAACAAACGTTAAGGCCCATTGAAAATGCGTGTGACTTTGGGGACACCCTGCATAAAATTACTAAATGCAATTTCGCCTTTCCTGATCAACATATTAAAATAATTTTTTGTAAACATTAACAGGGACTTGCGTTTTCATCATATGCTCTTGAATACTTATGGAAATGTATATGATATTAATAAAGACGATAATTCTATGTTTGGCATTTTATTTTGCTTTATGGGCGATAGATGGCAGCACCAGCCATCTGAGTGGGAATATAAGAGATTTACTGTTGTTGGCAAAAACAATAATATCTGGAAAAATTCTAAAAACGAAATGCCTTTTCATTTTATATAGCGCAGAAACTTACTATCAATATGAACTTTGAATTAAAACATAGTTTCATTTGAAATTACCATATCAGTCCAAAATTACCAAAATTCAATTGCAAAAAATCACTTTTGCTTTCGTAAAAAGCCACACATTTTTATTGATATTTAAACGGTTCGTGGGATATACTGGAGATTAGACCCTTCCCCAAATTCGTATCAAATATCAAATTTGATATTTTAACCAGATACAAAATCAGGAATTAGTTATCATCTTTGTGTCTTTTCTCCTTTCTGTGCTCATCATCACATAAGATAACCAAAAAGTGCAATTTTTTTATTTAGCTGCCCCTTCCGCTAGGCAATCACTGCAAGCCTCATAGAAAATAATCGAATCTGCACACATAACATATCTTTTACACATAAATTACGAAAATTATGTGTGAATTTTGCGTGGTTGTCCAACACCCTCGTAAAGTGTGCATGTCTGAAGTTCATAAAGGAATCATACAATTGTATGTAGCCAATGATACACAGTTAAGTCTGCAATTTTGCGAGTATGGATTTAAATTGCAATTTCCGGTGTTCGAGGTAACTTTAAGAGCAATGTCCACACATCCTACTTACTAAATACGCGAGTCAATAGCTTAAATACACAGTCTAATCACAATACAAGCTGACCAGCATGGTCGAGCAAAAAACTGACCACATTTCTCCAAATGCACCGTTAATTATGAGGTGACTTTTCGATGTAATTGTGTTTGCTGTGTTGCTCTGCACCAGTGAAGTCACAGGCACAGACACAGTAAAATCCTTTGCCATGGTCATTGCAATTTAGAGAAATCATTTTGACTTCTGGACGACCCCTGTGAAAAGCGAAATTCCAATTAGAGCCGATTAACTTTCCGCTTTGGCAGTTAAAACGTCTTTCACGCAGCACTAATTAATCCAGGGTCTGTGGGAAAATCGAGTAAACATTAAGCGGGGCCCCGGCGTCTATTAAACGCCAATCAATAAATGGAAATGAATTTCGGAATGCCATTTTGATTTTAGGCTGCTGGGGAGCAATTCCAGCACACACTATTAGAATCTTAAAAGAAAGCAATTAAGGACAGGCAAAGACGATGTCGAGTCTTTTCAGTAACTGGATTTAAGTAAAACGAATCGTCAGGCCCATTGAAAGTGCGTTGTGACTTTGGTGACACCCTGCATACGATTACCAAATTCAATTTCTTCTTTCCTGATCGACTTATTAAAATAATTTTTCTGTAAACATTAACAGGGGCCGGATGTGCTCTTGACAACGTATGGAAATGCATATGATATTAATAAAAACGATAATTCTATGTTTGACCTTATATTTTGCTTTATGGGCAATAGATGGCAGCACCTGCCATCTGAATGGGAAAATAAGATATTTACTGTCGTTGGCAAAATAAAGAATATCTGGAAAAATTCTGAAAACGAAATGTCTTGTCATTTTATATAGCAGAGGAACTTAATATCGACATAAACTTTGAATTAAAACATTTAGTTTCATTTGAAATTATCTAATCTGTCCAAAATTATCAAAATTCAATTGCAAAAAAATCCCTTTCAATGGGCCCATATTTCCGTATGCTTGAATCAAACTTCATGTGGCATACACTGTACATCTTGTCTTTTTGTAAAAAAAACCCACAAAAATGTTGCTAATATCATGCAGTTTTTTTCCAAATGCAGTCGTGATTCGGCATATTTCAACATTCCTGGCATTTCATGTCAAAAATATAAAATAATGCCATAATCATGCAGTTTTCAGATGGTTATATATATTCGCTGATGTTTTTTGCATTCGTTTTTGCTATCTATCTCCATGCCCCACTTGCAAAAGAAATTATTTCAAATGCATTTTGAAATACATTGCAAATTGTAAAATGTATTGCAAATGTATTTTTCACAAAAAGCTCTATGATAAATGCATTTTAGAATGCACTTACAATCCATTATGAAATACATTTACGTCTCAATCTACATGATTTTGAAATGCATTTCTTTTCCATATGAGGCCAAACTCGTCAGGTCCTCTAGTTTTAAATAAAAACATAAATGGCGATAAATTCATCCCCCAGACCTTCAACAAACCTTCCCCTAAATTGTATTGTCAATAAACATTCAATAGTTTATAAGCTCGTTTATGGTGATAGCTTAATTTTGCAAAACCTATGTATAGTTAAGGAGGTGTTACATGGCTGTATTTTCATGTTTCTACAGTACTCTTATGTTTCCCCATCTCTAATAAACTCGGGCTGCAATTTACAGAAATAATTTGCTGTAAAATCCCTGTCAATTCAACAGTCTGACCACAACTGAGCGAAAGCTAAATTTTTTGCACACTGCATGTGGGATGCTTTGCAGAAATGATGAACAGTTGAGAATGCATACCACACAATACAAACACCAGCGACCTGATTCATTCAATTGAGATTTCAATCATGCGTTATTGTCTCTCGACAATTCGGTGGGATTACAGCTTTACGTGATTTTGAGCTGCCACTTTGGTGGAGAAGATCATCGGCTGGGGCACCATTGAGAAACGTTATTACGTGCCCTAGTGCATGGTGGTCAATCAACCAGAACGGATCTGGTGCAGAATACAAAAAAAAAAAACGAAAACATTGGTGGCCATCGAATGCAATCGACTTTTCTCACGTAGGTAATAACATGGTTCGTGTGCACATTTATACATCCACCAATGCACGTTTCCGCTTTTCTTGAAATCCATCTTTTGAACATTGCATGGCGACCTGCTCAAGCCTGCTGAAGAAGGGAGTACTCCTTCCAGGAAGTGGCTTCATGACTTCCGCTTAACAGCAAGTCTTCCTGGATTTCATGAACAATTCGAAGGAATTTTATAACTTTTGCATTGTGCTAAATATATCATCTATTCTGACACCATCTGTGCGGTTACAATGGTAGTGCAGGGTTCATGCTCAAATTTACTAAATCATTTCCCTGAATTTCCCTGACAACCCAAGTAAATTTCCCTGACTTATAAATCGTGTATAAAATTTTTTAACAAAAATTTTTTTGTTTATTAATATCAACTTTTGGAAATGGTGAGCAGAAATCTCAAAATAATTAATTAACATGTAAAAAAAAATATTTTTTGGGAATTTTTTGAGATGGAGTTTTTTTGTTAAAAAACTTATTTTCCCTGACTTTCCCTGACTTTCCAGGTGCGTATGAACCCTGTAGTGAGCGTTGTCATCTATAGTGACTTTGGGGACACCCTGCATAAAATTTGCGGAAACAATTTCTCCTTTCCTAATCAAGTTTTTGTTACATGCTCTTGACAACTTATGGAAATCTACATCATATTAATAAAAACGATAATTCTATGTTTGACCTTTTATTTTGCTTTATAGGCGATAGATGGCAGCACCTGCCATCTGATTGGGAATATAAGAGATTTACTGTCGTTGGCAAAATAAAAAATATCTGGAAAAATTCTAAAAAAAGAAATGTTTTTTCGTTTTATATCGCGCAAGAACTTACTATCAATATAAACTTTGAATTAAAACATTGTTTCATTTGAAATTATCAAATCTGTCCAAAATTATCAAAATTCAATTGCAAAAATCACTTTCAATGGGCCTTAATTTGAATAATTCAACAAAGCATAGATTTTGCAAAAAATTTAAATTTCCAGCGGAACCGAATTTCGCCCCACATTTCGGTACCACGACATTACTTTATAAGTTTTTTTACAAAATGACACCTTCCCCATATCCGTAGTTGCATTCTGCAGGGTGCAATTGTAAAAACCTTTTTGATACACCCTGTATAGGCAGATGGAGCTGAGAGGTGGCGCCTCCTGCAGTAAGTGTTCAACTGCCCATCAAGCCAATATTACACCTCAGACAAAAATTTGCATAAAAATACAGCAAAACATCTTATCCATCGAGTTACTTTCGTAACTTCGTTACTCACAAACCTTTTTCAGTAATATGCATTAGCATTCCATTCGTTTTCTATGAAAACCTCATTGTTTTCCACTAACAATTCCTTTGGTAATATGTGAATTATACAAGGCATTCACGCATAATCTGATATGCTGAGAAAATGAAAAGCAATTCGATAAATTCAGTATTTGCTTTGGTTGCCTGCACATCGACAATGGTGCACACATTTGAAAATATATGCAATACAAAATTTTGCTGCAAATTAATAAATGCAAGTAACAACAGCCTATAGAACTCTGCAAGTGGCGGTTAGTTACTGTGACAACCCAAGCATCATGAACGAGATTCTTTGTGCAAAAAGTTTAATGACAGCACTTTACGAACATTAAATATTTAGACATTCTTTCTCAATAACAGCTTTAGCAGTTTTCCTTTCGAAATTCCGATGCCGAAATTTCTAAAATTACCTGCCTATAAATATGAGGGAAAGACTATTTTTAGCTTTCCCTTTCCTACTTTTAATTTAGTTAAAATGTGGTGATCTGTTGGAGTACAGGAAAACTATTGTTTCGGTAAATAACACGTACCACCCTCATTAATGGTGTGGCCTTCATGTGCGGACACGAGCTCGTTAACAGGGAAATATTTTTTAAACATTACTCAAAAAACTTTCATAGAGCATTGTGATATAGCCTCCAATCTAGCTGTGAACTTTTTACACCCAGCTAGTATCCATAAGATTTCAATTTGAAAACAAACTAACGCAATGTAACGAATTGCCAATGCAGCCAATGAAGACTGAGCTGTTTATTAGATCGTTTTATTGTCCTTCTTTGCCATAAATAAATCATTTTACCGAATCCTTTCTCCTCTCTATTTGCGCAGAAAATAAGAACTACTACCATCATAAACAATTTTTTATAGCTTGCAAAATTGAATAAAAAAGGAAAGATGTTTGTTGTGTTGATTTAGAGGCAGCACTGTAACACATCTAAAATTGATGGAACAGATGGCGTATGAAATCATAACGGGATTCATAAAAATGCAAATCAAACGAGCCTCTCAATGGTTTTCACGTAAATGTAACACACGTACAAGCATTTAAGGCCCATTGAAAGTGCGGTGTGACTTTGGGGACACCCTGTATAAAATTACCAAATACAATTTCTCCTTTCCTAATCAACATATGAAAATAATTTTTTGTTAACATTAACAGGGACTCGCATTTTTTGGGATGTGCTCTTGACAACTTGTGGAAATGCATATGATATTAATAAAAACGATATTGGATTGGATGTAGCAAATCCTTCTATGTTAATTCTATGATAATTCTGAGTTTGACTTTTTATTTTGGTTTATGGGCGATAGATGGCAGCACCTGCCATCTGAATCTGAATACATGTATAAGAGATTTACTGTCGCTGGCAAAAAGAATATCTGGAAAAATTCAAAAAACGAAACGTCTTTTCATTTTTACAGCGCAGGAACTTACTATCAATATACACTTTGAACTAAAACATTTAGTTTCATTTCAAATTATCATATCTGTTCAAAATTATCAAAATTCAATTGCAAAAAATCACTTCTAATGGGCCTTACATTCTGCCCATATCTAAAGAAAATGCATTTTAAATGCATTGTGCAATGTATTTCTATTTGCAAAATGTATTTGAAATGCATTTTGAAATGTATTTCAATTAAGGATATTATTTTAAATGCATTTGGAAATGTATACGCCAAACTGTATAATGCAGTTGTAATATATTTCTAAATATACATGTATAGTAATGCTGAGCTAAATTTTAATGCATTTCAGCTTTAATTGAGATAAGATTTTAGATTAATTTCACAAAATGGACCTCACTAAGATAACTCGTCAATAATGGATTGTGCAGTGAATTTTGTGAAAAATAATATTTTTACACAAAATTTGCATCACTGCAGTGTGAATTTAAATGTATTTGTAATGTATAGTGAAATATATTGTGATATGTTTTTTGAAATACATATTTCAATATATTTACATGTATTTTGCAATATATATTGCCATACATTTAAAAATTTATCTCGAAATGCATACAAGGTATTTCCAAATGCATTTCTTGCTATGCATTTTAAAATGTATTTCTAGCTATGCATTTCAAAATACATTTCTTTTCCATATGGATGAGATGGTGCAGCTTACCATTTTCTGCGTTCATATCTGGGATTCACACATTTTCAATTGATAAGCTCACGTGGCAAAATCATTTCTGTTTAATTTGACTGAAGTACTTAAATATCACTTAGGTCAGGATGTTTTACTGGAACCACTTGTTAGCTCGAGTTGCAGCTCTTTACAGCGGTCGATAAAATCACAGTATTAACTAGCAGTTTACGAGCTTACTTATTTCCCACAAACACCATCGCATACTTTACGGTATTATAATCGGATTCGCCCTAAGCTTTTAGAAAGGTCCATCACAGGTTAAACTAAGTATTGTCACACAACGTCATTGCTTACATACAGTATATGTGTTGCCTTTTTGTTATGCCAATGCTTCTTGAAAGATTCAATGCATGGTCATAAATGAATGAAGACAAATATTGACGAGAACATCAATATCCCCTCCTATCACTGCGTCATCTTCTTGTGTATTTATTGAGCATAAACTCGCTGCATATTTTTCGTTAAATTATTTTTAAACGCATTGTCTGTATTGCGTACATTTCGCAAAAATAATGCCTCGTATTCTCATGAAGACGTATTATCAAACATCTCCAATAGAAGTCCCTTTCACGTCTAATGTCTGCAAAGACATTTCCAACAAAGAAGTACCACAATGCCCGCGTCGTATACCCATTTCTAATTTCAACTTCCATGCTTCAGAAGAATTCATCTTCATTATTAATTGTTCCTCGCAAAGCCAACCAGACTTGTTTGTGCATCTTAGGCCATTGTTATACCTCATAGGATATAAAAGTTAATCATTTTTTGTTTAAAATGACTGATGCAAATTTGAATTCCGAGTATGTTTATACCCTGACTGCAGTGACTGGTAATACATGTCGTTAATGCTCATTGAAAGTGCGTGTGACTTTGGGGACACCCTGCATAAAATTTCCAGAAACAATTTCTCCTTTCCTGATCAACATATTAAAATAATTTTTTGTAAACATTAACAGGGACTCGCGTTTTTTGGGATGTGCTCTTTGACAACTTATGGAAATGTATATGATATTAATAAAAACGATTATTCTACGTTTGACCTCCCATATCAAAAAAAAATGCATTTTATAATGCATTGTGCAATATGTATTTCAATTTGCAAAATGTATTTTCAATTAAGGATATATATTTTAAATGCATTTGGAAATGTATACACCAAACTGTATAATGCATTTGTAATATATCTCGAAATATATAGTAATGCTGAACTATATTTTAATGCATTTCAGCTTTAATTGAGATAAAATTTTAAATTCATTTCACAAAATGGACCTCACTAAGGTAACTCGTCAATAATGGATTGTGCGGTGAGTTTTGTGTGAAAATAATATTTTTACACAAAATTTGCATTACTGCAGTGTGAATTGAGATGTACTTGCAATGTATAGTAAAATATAGTGTGACATGTATTTTGAAATACATATTTCAATATATTTACATGTGTTTCGCAATATATATTGCAATACATTTCAAAATTTATTTCGAAACGCATAATACAATACATATTTTAGTGCCAATCCAAAGGTATTTTCCGATGTATTTCCAAATGCATTTTAAAATGTATTTCTAGCTATGCATTTCAGAATACATTTTATTTCCATATGGGCTTTTATTTTGCTTTATGGGCGATAGATGGCAGCACCTGCCACATGAATGGAAATAGAAGAGATTTACTGTCGTTGGCAAAATAAAGAATATCTGGAAAAATTCTAACAACGAAATGTCTTTTCATTTTATATA
>JAQFYZ010003460.1:0-13388 GCA_034695085.1 Cylindroiulus punctatus | reverse complement strand
GTTGGCAAAATAAAGAATATCTGGAAAAATTCTAAAAACGAAATGTCTTTTCATTTTATATAGCGCAGGAACTTACTGTCAATATCAACTTTGAATTAAAACATTTAGTTTCATTTGGCATTATCACATCAGTACAATATGATCAAAATTGAATTGCAAAAAATCACTTTCAATGGGCCTTTATTGAAAGAAGATCATGTTGGTGTTGTTGAGGTCATAGAGCATGCAATTAAACCTCTCTATTGAAGTTTCTAAAATGAGATCAAAATAAGCATCAAATAACATCAGTTCAAAATAAGTCAACATGTTTTGACGTTAAACGTTTTACACCATGGGTCTGGTATGGAAGGGGAATACCGGATAAAAGTTAATACTTTTAAAACTAACTGGTTTTGAAATTAATGTCTCCTTTATTTGGTGATCGATAAGCAGAGCTGCCCAACTTCTAGTAGTGAACTAGTTTCGTTTTGCACACGGCATAATGTGAACTTCTTCTATACCAGTTTAGGGCGTAGTTTTCAGAGCATAACGCACTATAATTGCAAGGTGTAATACGTATAAACTATTGGGCGATTAAATATTAACGAAGAAAGCTATAACACTTGGCCTTCAAAGAGATGCATTTTTTGTCTGCGAGTCATTGCTTTGTAAGCCGGTGCTCGTGTAGACGACCGTCTTCCGAGTTAGTCATGCAAGAAACGTTTTCTAATTCAGTAAAATTATACCCTGGAACGATTCTCGTGGGTAATTTGAGGAAATACGAACTCCATCAGCAGACGTCTTCAACGGATCTTCTTCGGAAAAGGAATGCAGGCGAAATACACATAAAAACAGCCCGCATAATTTCATGCTCTGAACAATCCCATCCACTCCATACACCTTACATTGCATGACTGCTGACCTGCTAATGTCCACTACAACAGTTTTGTAGAAGTTGCTCGTAATTGAAAATACATATTGAAGATGTCAATCAACCCAGAATGCATAACGAGTTGAATTGTCATCAGTTATGCAAAAAGCTAAGTGATTGCAAAACTGATGTTTGTTTCACATATAACCTTCCTTATGGAAAAACTGCAAAGTATACTTATGGTAACAATAATGTCTTTAAATGATTACAATACTGATGGCAAGTTTTTATTTGTTGCAAAATTGAGTTGCACCTATATTCTGACTCGTACAGAGCATGTGGAACCTAGCTTTAGGACCTCCATAGAAACTGGGACTGAAGATCCAATGCCATTTCCACACATATGATGTCCACTGATTGGTATGCATCCACATTGAATGACTATTTTGCAATGGAACCTTTGGTCGGCGCACCAAATGTTGTATGTCCAATTGTCGGATGCATAAAGTTACAGTTGAACTTGCATATTCTTAGTATATGCATCAAAATGATTGCAAACATTAAATCCTTGCCGATTACAGAGTACTTAATGGAATTGAAACACTCAGGGTTCAATCTGACGAGAAAGTAAATATTTTAAGATGTGATTTTGAACGCCGAAGCAAGCGCTCTGTTTAGTTCAGGGGCAGCATAGCCAGAACGGCCGCATAGCTAACACCCATATATCCGGCGCGACCACTAGGAGGCCAGACAGCAGACTTTACCATCCAGAGAAAATTAATTGCTAAGACTTGGGTAGTGGTATCTCAATGACGACATCCCCTTTTCAGGAGTATGTCTCCCACCTAGCTAAGACCACAGCTTCGCCTCCCTAAGATGCACGCCCGAACTTTGCTAAATGCGAACACTTTACAGAGTAGGTCCTTTTCAGCCAATTCCGAAAGAGAGGAGTGGGATGGCAATCTATAGTAACCAAGACTTGATGCTTTACTGGGGTCTCACAGCCATTTAAGGGGTTCGCCCCAGTTCGCAGCCGTGTACATGCACCATTGCAGGCTTTGCCACACTACATGTTGTGATAGGTTAGCCGTGAGGTCCATTTTGTGACCCATCGGGTTATATTCCCTACCCCATTCCCGATGTAAACACACATTACTTGGCATTTTCCAAATTTTGCTTTTTCAAACGACCAGTGCCAGCGATTGTAGGTTGAATTTTTCATCTCCCAAAACTGAGGGGCAGCCTCATTTCCATGTCTTTTAAAAGATAAACATGGTTGCGTTCCCACCCTCGTTGCCATTCCTACGAGCTGCTTTGTTGCTCATGAATATGACATGTTTCTGGTCGATTTGAGAAGTTCCTCGAATGGTGAATTCGTTTGGCAGAAGGAAGTCTGGATGAGCCTCCGTCCGAGGGCTTGGCACCACAGGCAGCCATCCATAAACATTTTAAAAGGCAAATAACAGCGGTCACCACGAGCACAATGGCTAAATTGAGCGTGGCAAACGTCAATAGAATGTTTGATGACCGCTTGATCTCGTTATCTATGAAAATTCGGACTGGTCAATGCATCCCTCCTGGACGATGCCCGGAATCCGAATAGGCATAACTCGCACGAAAGATCAAAAATTGCAAAAGATGTGAATCGATGCGCATCTTTTTTGAGTGAAATACACTGCTGAGAAAGGCATTTGCCGTGTTGAGGGCTTTAAATCTTTTTTCTTATTTTTTTGCGAATTTATTGCGAGGATCAGCTTCGCGATCCTTCAAACTTCCACTTGAGCACAAGAATGCTTCCACTTGCATGTATCGTATTAAATCTCAGGACCATCAAGCTGAGATATCGAGTTCTGAAGCAGTCTTTCGAGGCTAAGTCAAATTCCTAAATGTTGACATAACAGATAAACTAAATGAAGACTAGCATGCATTGGTCACTGCGCAATAACCGATCACCAGGATGGGTCCCATTTCGTTTCATTACCTTTTATTTGACGATAAGAACATCGATTGGCAAAATAGAAATTATTAAATTTGGCCCAACAATTCTTGGAAAACATGTAGCATTGATCAGGAAAAAAACCAACATTGAACAAAAAATCCAACACTGACCCATTCATGTCATTATTGCACATAACCAACTGTAACTACTGATGACAAAAACCTGCAATTGTCATTGGCTATGTTTACATGGACGGCTTCATTATATAACAATACGTGTTATACACCAAATTTATATAATATACTATATAATATGTTATGTTATCCATCACGTGTCAGTAAAGATCAGATGATATCGTAAAATTTACTTTGCTGCATAGCATGTCTTGGTGTGTCCTGTAAGTGCTTAAACACACAGTCGGGGAAATGATATGTGGAAAGGTTTGATTTTTATGATGTTGTTAAACATGGGAATTACGGAATGTGCTTGAAATGGGCGCCATTTTGCGTCGCACTCATCATTCGTATGTAAATCTGCAACAAAAAGTTTCAACAAATCATCCTTTTCCCTGTGTTGTCCACTTCATTGTGTGGATCAATGTAACTGCCAGTCTCTCTTGCTGGTATTGCACCTCGAAATGGCGTGTACTTGATGGTGAAATGTATTTACTTGATCAGAACTTGTTATTCTTGAGAAGTTTTTGAAACTACTGTCACACCTGACAGTGCGGCACATCCTCAGTCTGCCCCCGCTTTGCTGCTGCTCGGCAGTCCGCCTTCGGTCCCTTTCTCACGGTTGGTCACCTTATCTTGTTGGCTTAGGTACTGGAGGGGATGGGCGTCTGCCTGTCTCCGCTCTTTTCTCTTTCTAGCAGGCTGCGGGCCTCTGCCATGCCTTTTAGCTCCTCGACCTTTTCCCTTCCTTTTTCTTTTTGCATAGCTGCGTGCGCTGCGTTATGTTCGCCCCGCTCTCCTAGCCCGGCCGGTCCTCCCGTACTGGCCAACTTAAGGCGTTCCTTTGGAACTGGGTACCGGCCCCCCTCCTTTCCTCACTACCCCCTTTGTTTCGTTTTCTTGTTACCTTGTTTTAAAGTTTATTGAAGGGTTTTTATTTATATAGTGTTGTTTATCCTTTTTATCTTTGACACTGTCCTATTCTTTTTCTTGCATGTTCCTATTTATACCTCTGTGTCCTACCGTCGGGCACCATTCGTCTCTTTCAAGATCTGCTAAAGGGTTGCACCACCGCTGCCCAAACTTTTAATCGCGGTTTAGTCTCACATGCACATGCATGTTGTTTACACAAAATATCACAAACTGCTGAAGTGATAATGACACGTTCGACGCCATTATCAATACTGATGTTCCAACAGTTTCCATCCCGTTACTAACAACCTGCACAACAAAGTTAAAAATAAATCTACCTGCCTATCTTGAGCATTTATCTTCAGGCGCGTTTCTTTGAATAAACAAGAGGTTCGCACTCCTTATTTTGTCAACATCAATCCGAGCAAGGCCATGGCATGATGCAAATGATATGCCATTTCCCAGTGGTTGGGACCTTGCAGGCAGTTCGATATAGCCACGTGTGTGCGTGTGTTTTCTCTCCTCAGAAATGCGCATTTAGATTTAAAATTATGCAGCTGTTTTGCAGCGCGGCCGACTTTATTGAATTGAATAGATTTGGTATCAAAACACGCTAACTCTGGGAATACCAGCTGTATATTCAAATTATGTAATAAGGTTGAGATTCAAAATTGGCACGAATCGTTGGCACGCTCCAGAGCATCTTGCAGTCACATCGGTCGACGCGAAAAGGCAATTTCGGGTCAAATTAGTGTTGTGCGGCTTAATATGAAACATACATTATGCATCGACCAACAAGTAGATGCGCCTGTAGGCAGCTAAGATTTGATGTTGAGAACATTGTGAATAGCCCGCAATTTGAGCAAGTGCCAGTGCACAATGCTGCGCGGTATTAAAACTCGTGGAAGCAGCCAAGTTATTAAAAATGTGCACTCACCACAATAGCTTTGCTAGCAACGAGAAAAGAAAGGATTGGAGAGACTTACCTAGAAAGAAAAAAAAAAGTTGGATTAGTTTTTGCTCATGCGTGTGTAGATGCAAATGTGTTTGCGAAAGAACAGCTTTTATTGGGGTTCTACTGTAACTACAGAGCTATGCTGTATGCTCTGCTGTGAATGTGCACAAAATATTGTTTCTGCTAATGGCACTTGGGCCCTATTCCACAAAGGTGTGAACATGTACTTAGTGCCATATCAATGGCCAAGTGGCAAAATGGGATTATTGCACTATTATATTCGGGGATTACAATCCCATGTGTGGTACACTTATTTGGCCACTTAAGGCCCATTGAAAATGATTTTTTCCAGTTGAATTTTGATAATTTTGGACAGATATGATAATTTTTCAAATGAAACTAAATGTTTTAACTCAAAGTTTATATTGATATTAAGTTCCTGCGCTAAATTAAATGAAAAGACATTTCGTTTTTACAATTTTTCCAGATATTCTTTATTTTGCCAACGACAGTAAATCTGTTATATTCCCATTCAGATGGCAGGTGCTGCCATATATCGCCCATAAAGCAAAATAAAAGATCAAACATAGAATTATCGTTTTTATTAATATGATATACGTTTACATAAGTTGTGAAGAGCACATCCCAAAAAACGCGAGTCCCTGTTAATGTTTACAAAAAAATTATTTTAACATGTTGTTCAGGAAAGGAGAAATTGTATTTGCTAATTTTATGCAGGGTGTCCCCAAAGTCACAACGCACTTTCAATGGGCCTTAAGCAGCATGCAATTAGAATGTCGTTTTTCCTCATTTCTGTAAAAATGCGATTGTGTTATTACGTGGCATTGTCACTACGCCATCGATAAGGAGATATTTTTGCACACGAATGCATGTTTCAATAAAATGCGTTTCATTAGAAAGTTGATAGTCAATACCGTAGTGTAATAGTTGCAGGTCTGCACAATTCAATAATACGGTTTTGTTCCACGTTATGTATTATTTTTGGCAATTTTCTTATACAATGTAGAGAATTTTCAAACGAGGAATGGGGACTTGTACTTTTAAGAAAAGTATTAAGCATAATTTGATGTTGTTAGGGTCAAAAGATGTCATAATTTATCCATTTTTTATTTTGCCTAACCTAAACTAGCCTAAAAAACATTCAGTTGCAACTCAGCATTCAACTTCTACAGCAAAAAAATCTGAGTCTCCTATGATAAATTTATGACACTTTGAGGCTGAATCGAAATCAAGTTGGGAGTAATTTTTCGTGACTTGGATGGGAAATCGCTCTGCTGTTAACCACCCTGGGTGATTAAGCTGAAAAGTCCGAAATACAGGCTATCGTTAGCTGGAACCTGCAGTGCATGTTAAACGCTCAAAGTGCTTTTGATGGCTATTGGGCTGGAACAGCCTTATGTTGTTTGGCGTTATTAATTAGCATACGTGATATCAGCCGTGCATAGGTTGTAGTTTCTATTCAAAGTACGTTTCACCAACAAAACGTGTTCGATTTCATGATGTGGAAGTCGAGAAAGAGGCAAAGTTGCTGACCACACTGATGAGGTGGTAACTGCCTGATAAAATTGTGCATAAGGATTTCCAACTGCGCTAACTGCTGAGAACTGAGTTGCACCAACTCCATTTTATTTAATGCCTGTTATGGCTAGAGTCTATAATACGAGGGGCATCAAATGCATCCCAGATGCCCCTGAAGGGGTGAGGGATGATGCAGTTGAAATTTTACCATTATGAAATCGGCTTTGCACTGATGTGAAAGAATGAGTATGCACTAAATTTGCAATCATCATACATCATCATAGCTTCCAAATGCAAAAGAATTGGAACGTTCAAGTATTGTCAGCACAAATTGTGATTTGCAACCCCACCCACTGCTCAACATGTAACCCCACCCCCATATGATGACACTGTCCAAAACTGCCAGCACAACAAATTCCTATTTGAGCGAAATTTAAAAATCGGATCAGAAGTAATGGATTTTTGGTGAAGCTGGATCGTAAATGATGGATTTTAATCCAATTAAGTCTTAAAGCCCATTGAAAGTGCGTTGTGACTTTGGGGACACCCTGCATAAAATTACCAAATCCAATTTCTCCTTTCCTGATCAACATATGAAAATAATTTTTTTGTAAACATTAACAGGGACTTGCGTTTTATGGGATGTGCTCATTGACAACTTATGGAAACGTATATGATATTAATAAAAACGATAAACCTTTTATTAACCATTTTTATAAACCTTTAATAAACCTTTTATTTTGCTTTATAAACGATAGATGGCAGCACCTGCCTTCTGAATAGGAGTATAAGAGATTTACTGTCGTTGGCAAAATAAAGAATTTTAAAAACGAAATGTCTTTTCATTTTACATAACGCAGGAACTTACTACCAATATAAATTTTGAATTATAACATTTTGTTTCATTTGAAACTATCATATCTGTCCAAAATTATCAAAATTCAATTGCAAAAAAATCACTTTCAATGGGACTTAATCAAAAGGCAATGATTGGACATCACCCCCACCAAGATAATGACACACCAACCTAAGCTAGCCTTAAGACATCACTTATTTCGCTGTCCATAGCCACCGGGCAAATCCTGCCAGCCCACGCGCCATGCGGAGAAGCCCACTTTCCCATAGCGTTGTGTACATTATGTGCAGTCGCTGCATTACATGTTCAACCGGAAGCTGCTATTTCCCACATTGTGCCGCGTCAGCAAGCTTGCTCTTCGGCGCGTTTTATGCTTCATCGGAAGCCAAGTGAATCCATTTTCGGTTTATTATTCATGAATTTTGCAAACATCGTCGCTACCAGATAAGGCTGAACACGCTCTTAAATGGCGAGTAATGTGCGTTTATGGGCCAATAACGAAGCTGACAATTTGGCTAAGTTTCTTATTATTCTCCGTCATCTCCTCGGCGTTTATGAGGTGACGAGAACGTATACTACAGTTTCGCAGTGTCGTTTTTATCGTATTCTATTTTCTGCTTCTTATCGCATAAATGCATGGCAATGTGGCGTCCGAAGCGCCCTGGAGTTCCTGCTTTTGGCGCCTTTATCTTTATGGGGTGCGTTTCTGTAACGCCATCCTCGACCATATTAACATAGATGTGAAACGCCAGCCCCCAATGACACCAAGACGTTTTTACGAGCGTAATAACAACGTCATACCGATGGGTCACCGACGTCCATGACATCCATGCAGATGACTGCCAGCCCCAAGACACCACTGTCTCGAGAGCTTGCAAGTGCCATTCATTGCCAGTGACCACAGCTGGAACTCCAGCACTGATAATCGCCACCTGGAATTTTTTGCTGCATTGAAAGCTTCTCGTCGAACTAATAATGGTGATGGAAATTAATCGAGTTCCCACAGACAGATGCCTGTTTCGTGGCCTGGTTTTCTGAAGGCAGTGCTGTTTGAACGCTAATGTCTGGCGCTCAGTCACGTTCGTAAGCTGGTTATGTCACAACTGATCAACTGCCTCTGATGTGCACTTAATGTTTTCATTATTGAACAGTGCAGTGCAGATAACGTGCACTGATGCATGGCCTGTGCAGACGAGTACAATGCCATCTAAATACTGTATGATCAGCAAACCAATTACAGTAGAACCTGTCTTAACTTATACTGTGTAAACTTATAACCTCCATAACCTAACATCAGCGGCCGGTCCCGAGCTCGTCCTCATGCTTGATTAATGTCCCTGCCTAAGTCAATAACCTGTCTAAACCGATACGTGAAACCCGGTCCTTACAGTATTGACTTAGACAGGTTCTACTGTACTACATATTAATCTTGACAATGGATTTGATATATTGCGCTGAAACTGAAGCGGTCTATGCCACGCCGAAATGCGCTGAAACTAGTGGCCGATGTTGCCTCATGAGGCAGTGCCCGCCTAAGGCGCTCCACTCGATTGCTAAAGAAGTGGAAACGACAGTCCAGGCGACATCTTTGGGGTAGCAACTTCAGACCCATGCCTGCTCACGTAGTACAGTTGGGGGCAACTGTGAAGAAGTTGGTGAATGCTACATGAGAATCCCCATGAAGAATATTGAAGAACAGCGTGAGGTCCATCTTTAACCATCGTAGTTCTAATGGGTCGAGTCAGAGAGCCAGTAAGTGGTCGGGGTACGAGGGTCGGTGTCGTCCAAACAGTCGGTGCATGAAGTAACGCTGTACGCCTTCCACTGCATCAATGTCATGAAGGAGCCATTCTGACCAAACCTGCGAGGCATATTCCAATGTTGGCCGGACGTATGTGACAAAGGCAAGGGGCAGTAGGGTGTGGTCTCGGCTTTCGAGTGATCGGAACAACAGGTTGACCAAGTTGATCCCCCTCCATAGTTGCACCACTGGTTATTGTATTCTATGGGTGCATGTCGACTGTATTAGCGTTCTGCAATGAACATGCTAATTTAGCACGTACGGTTGCTCGGCTTTAATTCCAGGTCCATCAAGGCGCCAGCATTTCGTGCAATCTAGGCCGTTTTTGGATTGGGTCCAGAGCTCCGTTTTTAATTCTAGCACGGCGAATGGCAAGCGTGCTACGTCGTAAACTATGCCATTTTGCCGTTCCTAGTTGCATACCTCATTAGAGGCAATATCTTTTTGACGAGAAAAGCCATTGAGGTCCGGGCTCATATCCGTTCGCACCACCTTTGTTGCCTGCAATTTGCATTTTCCGAAAACTCGCCAGAAATTCCAGCGCCAGCCCCACATTCGTTTAAATAAAAGCCAATAATCCAAAGTGTGCAACCACTCGCTACATCGTCGACAACTACATTTGAGAGCCGCGATACTCTGGAGGGCTCCGCGCCCCCTGCTTTTCTTTTCAATTGTTTGTCGACGGTAATGCAAGTTCATTAATGTGATGGCATTGCCTGCTCCATGCCAGAGTTGGGCGGCTGCCACGCCGCTAAAATGCACTATTCAGCTATGCGGGGAAACGAAATTACGTAAATGCTATAGCTTCTTTGTTTTCGGGAGAAAACATCGCAAACGGGAGGAAAGTTTTATTGGTGTTTGGGAATTTGAATTGCTAAACAGGCCCGTGCTGTGTCCATCAAAGTGAAGTTGACGACTTCCGGAATATGAAAGTTGTTCTCTTCGCACAAAAGCAGTATTCCTAACCCGTTCACCTAAGCCGATCCTTCTAATGTAATGATACGAGTTGATGAGCAATGCAGACATTTTACATAACATTGTGATGGCAAAATTAGCCAAATTAGCAACAGCATACGTGTAACTAGCTCGTATGTACATGTACTCCATGCCCTGATATGATTTTCGGCTATTCTGAATAAGAGCGACACCTCTGAAACAGCATTAATTTGACGTGCGAGAGTATTAGCCTCGCCGCCAAGTGCAGACTCGTTAGGGCCATAGTATTCCCAATAGTTATATATGTGTTTGAAAGCTGGACTACGAAGAAAGCCGACAGGAAAACAGTGGATTCTTTTGAACTGTGGTGCTGGAGAAAGCTACTTCGAATACCTTGGACTGATAAGGTCACTAACCAGGCTGTACCCGCACGCATCAAACCTGGAGCTTCATTGGAGGGCAGGATCACCAGACTGCGACTGACCTACTTTTGGCATGGTATGCATGCCCACGCATTGGAAAAGGATGTGATGCTGGGCGTGGTCAGTGGAACCAGAAGAAGAGAAAGGCAGCGAACACGCTGGCTTGATACCATCAAAACTGACACCAATATGACCATTGCACAGCTGAAGGAAGCCATGCCCGACTGAACAAAATGGAGCATGTTGGCATATGAAGTCTCCGAGAGTAGGCAACGACTGAACGGATGATGATAACAATATATCTAACCTAATCAAAAATAACCGTGACTGCGGGCACGCTCGGCCCTAGCCTATCCTAACCCGTATACCTATGAGAGACTCAGAATAGCCTGATTTTATCGCAGGCTGGAAGTGATTGCCCCCGAGTAGGGGAAAGCATAATCAAAAATCACATTTCAAATTCATCATTACAAAATATCAATTTCAAACCAATTTCAAATCAATGCAAACCAAATCTGTTTCCACTCATAGTTTACAAGCTGCTTTCATGGTTTACAAGCAGGGCTGCTCTTGAATGTAAAAAAGTTCGACGTGGCTCCAGTTGTGTCAAATAAATCGGGCCCAAATTGGGATGAAACCGAAAGTTAGCATTCCAATGTCGGAGGCATGCGTGTTGCGCACACTGATTACAGCGTAGCACGAAAGGCAGTTTTTCTCATGAAAGGGCGGGTGGAAAATCGTTAACTTTTCTGATGAATGTGGGATCCAGATGTTCCCATGCTGCACGCGTCAGCAATTTTTGGCATATTCAGTTTTATCACTTTATAACTTAAACCTGCAGCCCCGATAACCGTATTAACGCGTATCACGAAAGCGCCGTTTTTGGTTTGTTTTATATCGGAAAAGCATTTACCACAAACGCTGACACTGTTTAATAGGGCCAGCCCTGTTGATAACGGTTTATTTGATGATGTCGAGCAGTTTATCCCAGCCATGAAAAGCGATCGTGCGCCAGTCAAGGAGCAAACTGATTTCAAATTGGCGAAAAATGATGTACTCTGTCAGATTAAGTGTGGTTAAAGAAACACACCATCTGGCCAACTAGAGCCTCCATATGTTGCCTTAAAACATTAATAACATAGTACTTGTAGGCTAAGTTGGGTTGAACAAAAACACAAATCAAAAGTACATATAAAAACAAATGTTTTTGTTAGGTGTGTTAGGTTTTGTTATTTTTATTCCGCCATTGTGTTTTTTACTGTGACATCTTTGTGCTTGAGTGGCATGGCATTCTGATGCATTTTATCATCTTCTACTTATCTGTTTTGTTGCTGCCAGTTTACATTCTGAATTTCATTTCATTTTTATTGTAACATCTTTGTGCTTGGGTTAATTTACCCCCACCACTTGGCACCTCAGTTGTTGACTGTTGGTGTATTGCATTGAATGGGGAAAAATATAGGACGAATTGCAGCAGCATTACATTACCCACGTGTACATGTCTAGTAGACAAGAATAACACCTGCATTTGTGTAAAAATGTAAACCACAATTAGCTGGATAGCCGACTATTCTATTAAACCCGACATAGTGTACATATTAAATTCACATTTAGAGCAGGGCATAATTTATACTATACCACGTTTCCAGGCAAGTTAATAAAATTCTCGTGAATTTATAAAACACTTAGTAGTTGTATTTCCTAGGACCATGTTGTAATATGAAGAAATCTAGCTGAATTTAAGGGAATTATTTTTAGGCAGCAGTTTAATCTAGAGGCTGCAGTGAAATTGAGCCCATCTCTGCAACCAAACTAATTTCAAACTGACAATCTTTAAGTCATTGGTAGAAAGCTGGCATTGCTTCATGACTGCTAATTCTGCATACATTATGTTACCACAATCACTTTTTGATAGCAAATTTTCTCTGATATCGTACGCAATAATTCTCTTGCATACTTCATCTAACAGTCGTAGACTGATTGCAATCAGTCATTAAAGCACAACTTTGAAATTCTGCGGCATTCTGGGAAGACGTAATGGCGGCGTGGATTAATTGGAGCGAACATCCCAGCAGAGTTTTAATTAAAGATCTGTTAATTGCAGGGCGGGCGATTAAAAGTCATAATTAAGGTGGGCACGTTTGATTCTCCGCAACGATTAGCTGCCTTTTACGGCAGGTTTCGCATTCGGCTTCTTCCAACGAGCCAAATTAATACCAATTAAAATTCTGCGAGTCTGCGAATGCAAGAATGGGCTAAAGTGCGAAAGAAACTTTTTCCTTCGTCCCCATCATTCTCTTTGAAAGCAAGACCAAATGTTTTGTTTGTTTCACCGTGCTTATGGCGAATGTCAGGCCTGATCAGCTGCTAGGGGAGAGTGATTGTTAGTGTGTTACAATGAAGATGGATCGTGCTAACTCCAATAAGAGAAGTTCCCTTCGTGCACTGTACTCTCACACTCACTCTTTCACACACACTCACACTCACACTAACGCTCTTACAAACACGTACTCACTCACCACACTCTCACACTGTCACTATCTCACTTAACTCTAACTATCGCACTCAATTTTCCTCTCACTCTTCTCTATCATTCACACACTCAAACTCTCACTCCGTCACCCTCTCACTGCCATACACACTCTGACACTAACACTAGCCCGCTCCTACTCACACCCATTCTCACGCTGTCATACTGTCACACTCACATTTGCACACTGACACTCTCACACATCTCACTCACACTTATACCAACATACGCCCACACCCGCACTCCCACTCGCACTCACACTCACTCTCAGACTCAATCACACACTTACACTCACACTCACTCTCACACTCCCACTCACTATCATACTCTCACTCATACTCACACCCACTCTCACACTTATACTGACTCAATCTAACACTCACTCACTCTCATACTCCCACTCACTCTCATACTCCCACTCACTCTCATACTCCCACTCACTCTCATACTCCCACTCACTCTCATACTCCCACTC
>JAQFYZ010003459.1:0-13391 GCA_034695085.1 Cylindroiulus punctatus | reverse complement strand
CAGTCAGCCACTTTCATGGCCGCGAGAGTAGGATAAAAGCCTCAAATGCAATGGGAAGTTTTTCATTTCCCCCAAATGAGCTCGTAAATGCAGGCTAATTATTATTTTAACGTTTTTGACTAACTCTGTGGTACCCAATAATACTCTTTGTGGGTATTTAAAGCATTCCGTATTTATTTTCGGGCCACGAGCCTGATTTTATCGAATTTCGCCATGTTATTTGATGAAAGTATCCTACTTTCATGGGAGCTTACTTAACTGCTACTAGATGGCGATCCTTTCGCTGCACACTCCCAATATGTACAGTGTATATTCCCCCAGGGTTGTAATGGCGCCTGATCTTGGAGTTGGAGGAAGCTTTGCTGCATCTGGTTTTGGATTTATCAGAAATGCAGGGAACAGGAAGTCGCTGGTTAGTCACCAGTTAAGCCTGTTTAAACTGTCGACACACTATATGCAGCGACTTTTACCTTGAGTCAAGCCATCCAGAATATGCAAAACAGATTTGCATGCTAGACTTAACCTTTTATGTAATAACAGCGTATACGAAATACATGTACATCCATTGAGTTGGAGGAAGCTTTGCTGCATCTGGTTTTGGATGAACAGAAATACAGGGAACAGGAAGTCGCTTGTTCGTCACAAGTTAAGCCTGTTTAAACTGTTGACACACTATATGCAGCGACTTTTACCTTGAGTCAAGCCACACACAGAGTATGTAAAACAGATTTGCATGCTTGAGTTAAGCTTTTATGTAAAAATGGCGTATACGAAGTATGTCCAAGTGCCAGCAAAAAGTTGGCACCATACCTAAACCTTTACAAGTGCTCCATGTTAAGCAGATTCTGCTCGAAAATGTGCATCATGCTTTTTTTCCTATGGTAATTTACTTATTAGGCAAAATACGCATTCAGCCCAGATCCTCCCGATCAACATACCTCAGGTCGACTCATCCGCAGCAAATTTGATTTTTTTTTCAATGCCTGGTTATCGCGCATTTGTATGCCATTCCCACTATCTGGGGGAAAAAAAGTGGCTGCCGTGCTCGTTTTAATAACTTTTTGCGCCGTAAAAAAAATATGACAACATAATAATATTCTTTGTAATTGCGTCGTAAATGTGGACTAATGTTACCCAGCGTCGAAGATAGTGGCAAGTGTGAAAGTCGTGGTTGTTGCCCGGGCAACCAATTCCCGCCACTGGGGCTCATGGCTTGACGTGTAGCTCTTCTGGTTGCGCGTTGCCTAGTAACTCCAGCATCATCAGTCTGTCTCTTATGCAACTTCCCACGTACATCTCTTCAATAACAATAACAATGCAGTAAGTACACCTCCCCGTGCGTGCCAATTGACATGCCGGAACTGACTTTGCCCACTTCTGCACGATGCCCGAAGACCCTCGGCAGTCCCAAATGAGCTCCTAATGAAAGTTTAATTTCGCTCTCAGACCTGGCCTTCAGACGAATTTCCAAGTCTGACACCTCGGATTAATAATGCGTGTTTGTCTGGTGGCGATACATTCCCCGGAGAACATCTCTTTGCTGTGTGGGATTGTTCTTCGGATCGGATCCGGTGGGACCTTGGGTGGATTGATCATATCGGTTTTGCGCTCTTTGGTTTGGGCAAACCTCGGAGGATTCATTGGAGCCATTTTGAGCATTGTCCCCACCGGTGGCAGGATGGATGGTGGACGGTTTCTGACAAATGAGAGGATTGATCGCCAAATTATGGTAGAATTTTTTCCCCCCTTCTATAATATGGAAAGTCCGGGAAAGTCAGGGAAGAGCAAAATGGTCAGGGAGAGTCTGGGAAAATCACGTTTTGGTTGGAAATTCAGCGAAAGTCAGGGAAAACTATGATGTCTGCTGGTAAATCAGTCAGTTTATATAGTCTGTTACACCTCCCCTCTCCCTGAAATATTGGAGAAATCCACAATATTATTATTCAAAAAGATCTTAGCTTATTCTGCAATAACCACCTAACCCCCTCTTTTTTCCCCAATGATTTCCAAAAATGTACTAGCTTTCCCCCTCTTGTCCTCACTATAATCACATGGCCCATGCCCATTGGCGTAACTAGAACATTTCTCTAGGGGGTTCGTGGTCAGGGGGATAGCTGCAGTGAAAACCATTTTTTTTTTTCAAAAAAAAAATTCGCGAAAATTGGTTATTTTTATGCAATTTTTTTCCAAAAAACGGTTCACTTTGTTGCATTATTTTTGCAATTTTTTTCCAAAATCGGTTCATTTTTTCCATTTGTTTTCAAAAAAACATTGCAAATACCAGTTCATTTGTTTGCAAAGTTTTGGCATAAACCGGTTCACTTTTTTGCATTTTTTTTTGTAAAATTTTTCTAAAATCGGTTAATTTTTTCCATTTATTTGCAAAAAAAATTGCAATTATTGCGATTATTCCATCTAATAGTTTACGAGTAATTTTACATTATACAGGTGAAAAGTCGAAAAAACACCCTGTATTTTTACACAATTTCTAAGTCAGGGAAATTGACTTGGGTTGGTCAGGGAATGTCAGGGAGATGACTTTGTAAATTTGAGTATGAACCCTGTATAAGTTGTCTGGGTGATGTGATTAGCTTCGATGTGGGGCTGCTTGGTCGCGTCTTTACTTGGTATCACTTGGATTGGAGGATGCAAACCTGGATTAACTCTCGAATGCTCTCGCTTGTGTCAACAGTCGTCTTGTACAGAATGGTGTGCACACGCAAGTTCATTATCTTAATGGCATTACATATTGTAGACCGTGCAAAGGCATATTACGCTACTGCCTAAACCCCGATAACACCGCGATCCATTTTCCCCAGGTTCTTACACGAAATCACACGCGGTACATGTAGGCCTGCTGCAAATCTCCCATCCAACAGCTACTCTGTGACACGTCAAGAAAAGAACATTCGACGCCATTATTTTGGGCCCCGCACAATTAGGAGCTGGAACAAGCTACCATCAAAGGTAGTCATGGCACCCACATTGACTGTTTAACGCCCATCTCAGTACCTTAAACAAATATCGGGAATATTGAACCGATTTCCTTTCTATCATGTTTCGTTCCTGTAGATGTATCCCTTATACCTTAAGCAGGGTGGCCACGGGTCAGGGAAGTCAAGGAAAATAAGTGGTCAGGGATATTTTTCCTGTAAAAGCAAAATGCTATCCCAGCAGCTCCATCCCTAATTATATAGATGTGACAAAATGTGACAATTTGAAACCTGTGTGACAAATGTGACAAAATGTGACAATTTCTGTAAAAAATGGAAAATAATGTGAGAAATGCAACAAATAAAGAGGGAAACCTCTTATGTATGACCTCTCTGTATAATTATAAGGGAGACTGGGCTCAAAAAGTCTGTTGATGAAGATGAAATTACCAAGAAGAAGGAAAAAGCCCAAAAAATGTTGCATGCAGGAATGGAGATGTTACATGAGGCCTGCAGTACTAGCCGCACGGATATTGTAAAAGTAGAAGCTGCAAATGCTATCATTCAAAGCGCCAAGGCGGCAATAGAGCTTGCTGATGAAAACTTGAATCAGTTATCAAAAACGTGTGTAAAAAGGAAAAAAAAATTGAATAAAATGTAACATTTTTGTAGATACAGTAAGTATATTTTGTGAGAATTTTGATGAACTAAGAATCAATTGCATAAAATTTACATGTGACAAAATGTGACAAATGCCCAATTCTTGGATGTGACAAAATGTGACTTAGCTGGCCACATGCCTGATCCTGGCTTAGGAATATACCATATGATGTTTTAAATGAGAAACAGTGGATTGGTGACAGTCAGGGTGATATGATACTCAACAATTGAAAAACTTGTGTTCAAAATCTGATTTTAAGACATGTTTCAAGGCTTATTTCAAGGAAAAGGAACGCCTTGATCACTTTTGGAGGGCTCTACCTCATTGCTCAATGGCAAGTGTATGATGATTTTCAGGTTATGGGTGGAATTTCTGAGGTTCTGGATATTCCCAAAGCTATGAGTCTTAGGGTCAGAAATTCAAGAGCTTTGTATGGAAAGGAAACAGTAGAAAAATTCTAAAGGATGTGAGGATGTCAGTAAAATACGTCTTACTGAAGAAGTTGAGTTTGCAGCATAAAAACTGAAGGTGTTGGCTGAGAAGCAAAAAGAGCTTGATGATTTTGAACAGCAAAGCCGCAGTTATGTTGTGTTTGATTGTTGAAACAAAGTGTGCTTTCCTCCAAGCTTTTTACGATTCATTATGACTAAAAATGTGTATGCATTGACGAAAAAGTTTTGGTCAGGGAAATTCGAAATGATAATTTTGTGGCCACCCTGCTTAAGCAGTAAATAAATATTGCAGTAAAAACCGTTTATAACGACATCGAAGGGACCGCTGGATTTCGTCGTTATAACCGATACTCCCGTTTTAATGTCAATCAGTGCATACATATGGATGGATGTATGTGTTATAATAAGCGGAATAAACATAATAATGTAATTATGCAATTTTATCCGGCAAATTTTAGTCATTGAGTGGCAGGGCGTCAGTTTGGAGTCCATGGAAAATGGCAGTTGGTGCATGTGCATATATTTGAAAATATATTTTTTAATGTTCTTTTTTCTGGAAAATCAGGGCGTCATAATGTGTCTGTGATGTCTGTTTCGGAGTTTTCGTTGTTCTGTGAAATTGCGTTTTATTATGCTCTCAGGTTTTGTGCAGAAATAAATGTTTGCTCGGATTTCAAGCTCCAGCTTCTGTGGCATCAAGTTTACAGAAATTTAAAGACTGTTTTGTGACAATTTCTGACTACAAAAAAGTGCAGTTATCGGTCCGAACGTATGTCTGGGATTCTGAAATGTTTTATTTCTTATAAATATAGATTGCAATACGTTGGCCAGTATACATTATATGGTCGCTATATCCGCACGTTCTTTAGCATAATGTTGCCAAAAACTTGAAATTGACAATTTTTCAGTTTTCACTGCGGAAGCAGGGGTACGATGTTAAGGGCATTAAGGGCGTGTTCGTTGGTCACTGGCCCTTTTGTAAATGCTCATAATTGAATTTAAGGCAGTGGTTCGCCTCAGCTAATATGGCTTTTGTCCACATGAATGTGGATCAGGAACTGGACTTTAAGACGTCCGTCTTATCCATTCTAAACGTTACATGTGCAGGAAAGTGATTGTAAGCTGCACAGTTTGGGATTGAATTTCAACAAATTGTGGATTGATTTGATAATGTTTATAAAGGCATATATGCACTACTTAAAAAATGAAGCTACGCAGTGTCAACACCAGATTCAGTCTTTGGTGTGGCAGAATTCAGAATGGCCGATTCTGATTTAAACCCATGGTGATGTTACACACGAAAAAACATGTTTGGTTGATAAATTAGCAGCTTATTTTAAAAGGAACTTGTTTGGGATAAACTGTCAAGAACACCGTCTGGGCATGTCGACCCACTGCTTCTGAAAATGGTGCCGTAATGTTTATGAGGTTCGTGTCAGTAAATATACACAACGTTTACCGTAATGTGGCAGCCGATATTACCGTAGGCACTTTAAAGTACAACAATCAGGAATTGCTATTTTCAGTATAATCCATAGCACCAAAATATACGTTGTTGATATGCAGGACAGTCTGCACTGTTTGTTTTCAAATCCTCTTTATTCAACACATGTACAAGCATTGTGCTGTGTTCTATAAAGTAAACTGCATCTGACAGACTTGTAACACTTCAGGCAGAGGGTCCAAGAAGCGATCTACCATATGAGATTTAAACCACACGAGTTTTCATCATGTCATTTTATAGCCTACTAGTACTGAACAGCAAAATGTTATCCTTAAGATTAAATAAGTTTGAAGACACTTTGGCATATTAAGAAGCGTTAAACCCATCTTATCAAATTCGACATATTGCTTTTTTGACGCCATTGCTCGTTGGAGCATCGCTTCGTAATTGTTGACGTAATCAACAGCTGTTGTCGTTCTTAGTTCTATTTCGCTGGGTAACATAAGTTTGGAAATTAAATTTGATTAGAAAAAGCCATCTGCTGTTTTAGTTTATAGATCATTGTTTTTCTGATATTTCGCTTGAATAAAATAGGTGAAGCGAACAATCCACATGCTGCCATTATTACCATCCAGTCTAGATTCCTCTTTCTAAAATGCACTTTTATTAATATACTCTCCAACTTACCACGAAAGGACATGTGTTCGAGAGGTCTTGTTATCAACTGCATTATTTTTGAAATTGAAAATAATTTATAAGCTTGTTCAACAACAGATACATCGTGTGTAAAGAACTCAATGTCAATTTGGATGACCCCTGGATACCTTGTTCATAATTTACTTCACTGCCATTGTCAAGTTTGTTATAATATTTGCGAATTTTTGAGCTACTTTTGGGGCATACAGACTTACAGTACGTCGTTTTGGCTCGATTTTGCACACGAATTTGGTCGGTATAAAAAATTGCTGAGTTTAAAAATGTTCTTCCTGATTCACCGCACCGGAAAAAGTCCTAGTCCCATCTATTCTGTTTTTCATTCGACTATGTCGACTTTGCGTTTAGTCCGTTGGTCTCAGCAGCCCGAAATCAATCAGTGGCTTACCATGATTCAAGTCACCATTGGTCATCATCCCATCTTGTCCACTTCCTCACGAGCAGTCAATTTATCGAAATACGGCGCTGTAATGAGTGGGCTTTGTGTAACTGATGAACTTTCTTCAAACATGAGGTTGCATCTTTGCCAAACCCATTCTTTTTTGTGGACCGCTGTTGTAGGAAGGAGGTTTCAAGTATGGATTTTTTTGCTCATCAGTATTTTTAGGCTCGGAAATTTCATCCACTTCCGTGCTTTGCCCACATATCTGGATCTGAATCATCGGAGAAAATCTTTTCCCATTGTTGTCAATGGTCTTACTTACATTTTTCATTGAGTTCCATTGCAGCGTCGACCATCCAGCCTTCCACACTCCCAGACCTTACTGGATTTACGGTCAAATAAATTGGGTCATTGTTACTCTCTTCCACTGTTGTTGCGGAGAAAGGCGATAAGACGGTGCTCTTCGTTATTTTCGAACCATATTTTTGGTAAGATTTAATTTCGCATTTCCTTCCATTCAAAGGCCGCCCTGACGGTTGATGTTGCCATGGGCTGGGCTTGCCATAGGTGGTCCTCTCATCAGCTTCGGTTTGATGTCGGTATTTTATCTTTGTTTTTATGGTGCAGCCTAAAGCTCGTCTTCGCTCGATGGTGCTTTTATGGCGTTTTCTCTTTTGGACATTACTAGGGAATGGAGTTGCACAATGTGGCAATGGAGGATTGGTGGAAACAGCTCCAGATAGCAGGCTGTACACGCTATAGGACCTGCTCGCTCCAATTCAGATTCAAATTGATATCAATTTGGTTTCGTCGATTGTCTGGGGAATATTCGCCGCCAGCAAATCACTGGTGCCACTTTTAACTTTGGAAGTTGTCTCCTGTTGCCCGCCTAATCTTCACGCCAGATAGCAACAATCACTCTGCCATGGCTTCTGCAGATAATGAAGAATGCACTTGCTCACATCAGGCTGGCTGATAGGGTCAACATGATGCCCGAGAAAGGGGGATTTGTCCAGCGATTGATGGCTGCGAAAATCGACAGGGTAACAGGCCCTCCCTGAAAGTGGAATTAAACTCTGGATTAATACTGGCTGTCAGTTGGGTCTACAGGCATTAATTCTGCCCTCGCAAATGGGCTGTCATTGGCGTCGATGCCCCAGACGTCGAAAAACGGAGAAATGGTCCAGCTTAAATTCGTGCTCGCAGAAAAAGATATGCCAAATGAAAGGCATCCATGAAGCTTAATGGGGTAATGGCAAAAAAAATGGTACGTCATTTTGGAGGGCGTTTTTCTGCCGGATCTATAATCGATGACATGGCACTTCACAGTGGGTTACTGGTGGCTGGCACGGAAGGACTCTTCCAGTGGTTGTTCTTGGATGCAGCGATTTGATTCAACTAATGTGGATTTTCTAATGTTTGCTGCAGTCACTGTCTGACGTCGTCGAGCTGGGTGAGCTCACCGGTGATGATTTGCGACAGTTGTTGCTTGCAAATTATTTCAAATTAAGGTGCGAATTCCAGATAGTACTTGCTCACGGTTGAAAACTACCCGGCAATCAGGGAATGAAAAAAAATGCCAAAGGAAAATTAGGGAATTTGAAATACAGGGCAGTTTTTGATGAATTCCAGATTTTAGATAGGTTGCGTACAAGTTTAAATGGGAATAAGCGGAAATTAGGTGTGCTCAGATTCTCAAAGCTAAGAATTAAAGCAAAATGTTAAAAGTGCATGAACTAGGAAATACGAACTGATGGAACTGAAAGACAGCCAATCAGAGAGGTGTCGCTTATCGATTAGGGATTCCCGGTTTTGAGTTGTTGAAAGGAAAATGGCTGACTCCTCGAGCTGAAGCGCCTCAAAAATGTTTTTTTTTTTTTTTGATTTTTGTTATTAATTTTTTTGAGCTCCTTCCTCTCACCAGTGGCGCTGCATGCGAAATACTAGACTTAGTCAATCGCAAACTGGCAATTGGATTCTATTGGTCGGCGCTTTCAGCCTAGTTCCATCACTTCGTGGTTCTACTATAGTAGTGAATGGATAGATTGCAAGTGTACAAAACATAATGTATTTTTACGGTAGGCAAGTCTTTGGATGGATTTAAGGCTCACTGAAAGTGATGATAATTTTGGACAGATATGATAATTTAAAAAAAAATGTTTTAATTCAAAGTTTGTATTGATAGTAAGTTCCTGCGCTATGTAAAATGAAAAGACATTTCGTTTTTAGAATTTTTCCAGATATTCTTCATTTTGCCAACGACAGTAAATCTCTTTTATTCCCATTCAGATGGCAGGCGCTGCCGTTGAATTACCGTTTTTATTAAGTTCATATACATTTGCATTAGTTTTCAACGGCGCATGCCAAAAAACGCAAGTCCCTGATAATGTTAACTAAAAAATTATTTTCATATGTTGATTAGGAAAGGAGAAAATGTTTCTGGAAATTTTATGCAGGGTGTCCCCAAAGTCACAACGCAGTTTCAGTGGGCCTTAATAAGGATGATGTAATGTAATTTGATGGTTATCTAGTAATAGATTTTTGAAAAATGCACCAACAAAGAGCAAGTTCTGTAACCTTTTTGCCCCGGATGCCTTTTGCTTCGTAGCGCCTCGCGGTTTTGTTGCTTCCAGAAAATGAGATAAACTCGCAGCTACACTAGCGTTAGTGCGAGCTAGGGTTTATTTATTCATGAGCTGACACTAAGATAAAATTGAAGTTGAAACGTGGACATAAACAGTTTTTCTGTGACCATACACTGAGTCAGACTGCACGCTTTCTCGGTTGTCACATTTTCTATGACGAGGGAAGCATATTGCCCTATTTGAATGTTGGCCTCGCTCAAATCGAGCGAAATATCGATTTGAGGATCGATTAGCTGCAATGTTAACTTCCCATTCAACTCATCCTCGTTATTCATCGTCTTTGACGCACCCCGCCGCACTTCCGTTTTCTCCTTCAACCCAATTTCAGCTGAAATTTCTTATTAAACGTAGACATTGAAGGGACTGTGCTCGTCCAAAAAGTCTTTCATGTTTCTGCCGTTTTTTCCTTATTTCTTTTTGATTCTGGAGACGTTTTAGGGCCCAATCATCTATCATCTAGCCTTTCATTTTATTTCTTTTTGTCCAGTTTTTCGTACGGCCCTCATTCGTATAGCGCGCACGAAAAACGAACCACAAGTTGCTGGAAATGGATGCTTCGGCGTTTATCTTTTCACTTTTTCATGAATTTTTCATCCGAAACCATTATTCTAAAATATTCCGTGGCTCGGTGGGTTTCGTTTTTCAGGCTAGTCATTCGCACTGATCCGAAGGCGTGGGACTAGAAAATTGAAAATAATTGATTTTTATCAGTTTAGATTGCGCAGCTGTTGGGCTAGCTGTTTGGAAATGGGCGTCTGTATTAGCATGCCAGCAAAAGCTTAATACCTAGTACACATTGTACATCTATATGCCATTAGTGTGCCTTCTTTGAACGGTGATGTTAGAATAATGTTGCTGCTCGAAGGCATATAAGATACGATCATCTTCTATGGGAGAATAGAATTCTCATTCTGACATCATTGGGGCCCTGGATGTTGCCCTACATTGCAAAGCTTTACTTTATTTCGGCATGGAAGGCGTTTTTTAAAATCTATAAAATAAGACATCATCAGTGCAGGTATAGAATTCAGGAGGCGATGATCACTACAACGTTTATGGGATTTCAGTTAGTGATTTAAGCACTAAGCGAGTTAAGGCCCATTGAAAGTGCGTTGTGACTTTGGGAACACCCTGCATAAAATTTCCAGAAACAATTTCTCCTTTCCTAATCAGCATATGAAAATAACTTTTTTTTGTTAACATTAACAGGGGCATGCGCTGTTTGAAACTTATGGAAATGTATAAGATATTAATAAAAACGGTAATTCTACGTTTGACCTCTTATTTTGCTTTATGGGCGATAGAGGGCAGCACCTGCCATCTGAATGGGAATATAAAAGATTTACTGTCGTTGGCAAAATAAAGAATATCTGGAAAAATTCTAAAAACGAATTGTCTCTTCATTTTATATAGCGCAGGATCTTACTATCAATATAAACTTTAAATTAAAACATTTAATTTCATTTGAAATGATCATATCTGTCCAAAATTATCAAAATTCAATTGCAAAAAATCACTTTCAATGTGCTTCTAACTGTTGACATTACAAATTATATAGATTTCTGCCACCATAAATAATAATAATTATAATGAGCTTATTCCATAAGGAAAAGGAATGAAAGGGTTGATTGGAACACGTACAATCATCCTGTACAAAAATCAAAGGAGAAAAGACATAAATGAAGTATTAGATTGCCTGGAGTCGACTTCTATACGACTTCTATTTTCTCATAAAAATAATAAGTCCGCAACGTTTCATTGCAGTGAATGTTTTCGCCATTTTTTCCCGAACTACAGTATATGCAGTGTAAACGTTTTTAGTTATTGTAAAAATCTTGCTGATTAAAACACGTCTTTACTGAAGTGAATGCATCGACTGGGGAGCATTGAGGCAATTTTCATAGCGAGTTTGTAATAATCCGTCTTGTATTTCAGTCCATACGTGCCATGTTTGATTAATGAATATTGTCGTGAATGAGTATTTTTTGGCCAACCATAGAGAACGAATTTAAATTGAAACTTCCACGATGCACTGCCGAATCTGTGGATAAATTGGGATGCTTCGAAGCTTGTCGTTCTCTGCGGAGACACGGTTTTGTCATGCAGTGGAAATTCGTTTATATTGATTTCGTAATTATTTGTGACGCGCGCATCCACATGCATGAAACTGTCGGCTAGTGATAAAACAGGCAAGCCATGATATTGATGTTGCATGAAAGGCAAATCCTCAGTTTATACGCTAGACATCGGATAGAAATGTGCGATTGGTTAACTGCGCACCTTGCTTTTCAGTTTTTTTTTATCGTTGTGACTTTGATGACAAGCACTAAGTCATTTTTGATAGCTGCATAAGTGCAAGTTGTATAGATTAGTACACTTCTTTAATTTACACACCATTTGAGACGCTATTTGATGGGGCGTTATGTGTATGTTGCTATAAATGAGTAAGTTAAATTTGAAAATAAAAATGTACCTGATTGGCAGATTGAATCTGTTTTGTATGCTAATCTTGGCACAGCCTAAGTTTTTTGAAATTGCTTTGCATTGCTCTGGATCGTCTGATGCATTAAAATCTAATGATAAGACGGCTCATTTATATGCGTGCATATTTATAGTGATTTGCATTAATTATGCAGATCTGCGTCGAAGCAATAATGCTCAGTCATGGTGTATCTTATTCAATGGTAAAAAACCTACGAGTATGAAATAGCTACGTGCGAATATCGGGAAATTGGGATACTTTATAACTTTAAAAAAGGACAAAATACATGTAGTGTGGAGGACAGACTGGTCTTGTCAGTAATATAAACGAAGTATTTTTTAATACAATTAGTGACTAAATTTCTTATTTGAGATTTTTTATTTCGAAAAATGTCTCCTGCTGTGCGCCTAAATTATTAATCAAAATACTATAATGTGGTACTTTTAATCGAAAATGTCAAGGAAAATATTGAATCATGGTAATTATGGTGGGAATCAATCTTGAATTAGCTTAATCGGTCTTTTAACTGATAAATATATAACAGCGGTTACAGATTCCCATCTGTTTTCGTTTGCAAAGAAACTGGAGTTTTTGGTGACTTTGTGGTGTTCATTATTTAAAAGCAGCTCAGCGGTTGTGGGCAGGAAATCATGTGAGAACATCACTCTTATTGCTTTATTGCGGTTCTAATTGAAGAATTCTGAAATTAAGTAACGTGCAAGTCAGCGGGGCCAATAAATTTGCGAGATTGTTTCATTCGTCCCCTAATCCAATAACAAATTACTTTTGCATTACGGCAACTAGAGCGAATTTCAGCTTCAGAAATTTGCTTAATGTCTCATATCATGTGTTGATATAATGTCGCCAGAAGTGCTAATGAAATAATCTTTAATGCACATTGATGCCTTAGGCAGTGATGCACTTCTTGAGATGCTCTTGAATAGAATTGCGTGTATCTCAAATACTATCATCGTAATTTGATTATGAATGTGTTGCCTACATGATTTGTTGAAAGTAATCAGCTGAAAGAAATATCGTTCCGTTACACACTGAAAATCCCAGCAGAATTACATTGGTTTTTGCTGCTATTTTCATCAAATGAGGTTCAAATTTGTAGTTTAGTGATACATTGCATTGTATTTGTCCATCCATCAAGTATTAATAATCGAGACCTCTGTCTGTGTCCCAAGTCGTTGAAGGGGGGATTTCTTACCAAGTTTCAAAGCCTCCCTGCTTAAAAGATTAGTATACGATCACTATACTGTATCACTATATCATCACTATACTGTATCACTATATTTTTTTGGATTACTGACATCAGTATGCATAGTGATATTACTATACCGATGTCAGTACAAAATTATACTGATATCAAAATAGTGATACCAGTATGACATAGTGACCAATAGTGGTTTGTAGTGACATCAGTGTCTGTACTGATATAGTGACATTATTATAGCAACCATAAAATTCAGTGGCGATTTGATATGTTTTAAGGGAAAATTTATCCATTTGCATGTCTGTTATGAATATCACTACAGACACGATAATTTTAGTGTACATGGCAATAATTTATTAAACGTTTTGTTGTACAGTAGCACTGTTGGTCAGTATAACAATACTGATAACAGTAAAATTTATACTAATATCATCAAAGATCAGTATATTTGTACTGATA
>JAQFYZ010003458.1:0-13393 GCA_034695085.1 Cylindroiulus punctatus | reverse complement strand
AACCAGCCTCCGCTAGGTGGAGCTGGTGCGCACGGCTTGGATGGATCAATCGCAAACAGGCGATTGCATCCTATTGGACATGGACATACGTCACAGTCCATTCTTTGAGCGAAAATATTATAATAACAATATTCGACAGAGAGGTGTCATTGCAAATATTGTCATAGAAAATTATACATTAAGTTGCAATTATCATACTCTCTTAAAATCTTTGGAAACAAAAAACTCCCTAAGTTGTTAATTTCGGGTTTTTCACAAGATTTGCCAGCAGGTGGTGCTAATTAAAGCTACTAGAATCAAAAATGGCGCCAATACAAGGAAAATCTCAATATGAGTTCTGGTACAGTTTACCACTTCAAGACTACCAAATACTCAAATAAGAACTTGCCAAACATGTTCCAAGAATGCCACCAAAATTGTTCACAATGGGTCTGAGGTACTAACTTAAAATGAGTACAACAAATACAAGTAACGAAGGAGTTGGATATTTATAATCCAACCTATATCTAAATTCCCTATGCTATGCTTTCTTCCTTTAGTTTTAAAGCTCACAGGTTGACGTTTGGCCAAATTACATTCGGTCCTGGTAATTTACACTTACCACAAACGCACCCCGTTGAACTTTATGGTAGAGGTGTGGTGCACTTTTGTGGGCCAGACCGATCCGATACAGTTAAGGTCGGATATAAAGCGAAATGTTCGGTCGACCATACGGATAATCCCCATAAAACGACAGCAACAAGCAATAAACATTTTACAGAACTCTTCGCCAATTTCAACAATATATAAATTCATACAGGTTTGGTATAAGCCTGGAGTTCTTGGCATAAATCAGAGTTAACTAGTTATTTTCGCCATGTTTTTTTTCTTAATTCGAATAAATTAGTACTAATAACCCACTACTTTCCTGGAAGCGCTTAATTGTTAATTGGGGCATAAATAAGACATTAATTTCCGTGCTTAATTCCCCTTAGAGATCACGAAAATCACGGCACGTCTGAAAAAAATGAGCATTTAGCTTTCACCATGTTATCAGCTGCACTTAATGAATTTTTTTGCGATGGGGGTTTGCATGGCACTTAAAATATTTCTTCCGATTTGGGTCAAGACAAACACAAATCAGAGCCTATTATTAGTGAGTTTTTTTTACTGTCGTTTTCTTCCGTTGAATATCATAAAATATCAATACCGCAGAGGTCAGTTTCAGGCTTCCACCAAATAAATCATACAACTTCAATTTAAATGATTTCCTATTTAATTCAATGAGTGCAGTTTGTATTCGTAAATGAGTCAGAATATACCCCCTAGCTAATAACTTCATCTTCAAGAAGAAAAAAGAAAAAAAATTCAGAAAGATGACCTCAAAATTGCTTAAAACAAGCTGTTACTTGTGTTGAGGATGGCGCTCCTATCTAATTTACAACTTCTGCCACACGTAGGGCGTTGCCTAACAAGAAACAATTTGCTGCAATCTTATTTTTGTAAATAAAGCGAAAATTTCCCTTCAGCATGATGCAAATTTGTGACGGCTGTTTTGATCATACTTGATAACTTGTTTAATGTGATGACACGATGTTTACGTTTCGATGATTTATAAGAGAGAATTCCGCACATGAGGATTGAAGGGTAATCGGTCAAGCAGAATAGCTGATGAGAAACTTTTAAAAATTGCTAACGTCTCTAGAAGTTTCCATTAATATGTACATGTACAGTATATCTGTGCAGAATTTAAGAAATTGCATCATTAAATATCAAATAAAGCATTTGATTTAATCGAAATGAAAGTAGTCGATGCTTCGATGGTAATTCTCCAAAAACGAGTTGTACTATATTTACATTAAAATTTCAAAATACATTCGTGTGAGACATGTACAGTAACCTGCTTCACCTGCCTTGACTTCACTTCACTTAAGTCGCGGCATTTGAAACAGGTTAATATTGAAAACTTACTTATATAAGCGTGACTGAAAGTCTGCATGTAAACCAATGACATTACTGTATGCTTTACAAGAGCAACGATGCATGGGCTTTGTAACCATGGTGCCATGGTCAACCTTACTCGAAAGCTGTTAAGATTTGATATTTCCGGTAAATTTTATTTTATTTTCCGTCCAGCAGCTATAATTGCAATATTTACAATAAAATCACACTTTTTTTTCCAGTTTCTCACATAAAAGCGACGATGAAGGTCTCAATAACTGAATGTTAACAATAGCAATGTTGGGCTACAATACTTATAATGGGTCAGTGGGTGAGACATTATGTCCATTGTTTCTATTCTTGATTTTCACACCATTGACATACAGTGTAAATGGGATTTACGGTGCTTGCTTAATTTTCACATTATAATGAGCAGTTAGCAGTTGAATTTTTATGGGCTTAAACCTCGTGAAGACAAAAATAGAACTGTTGACACAAGAGGACTCAAGCGTCTAGTTTTAATATTAGTTACCAGAATGGACGATAAATGTTCTAATTTAAATTAACGACCTTAAGTCACATCGCTATAAAAATGTGGAGCTCCTTTTAACCATAAGCTATAACCGTTGCTAAGCATATTTCCCAAAATCATCATTCCAAAAATAAGTCGTCAACGAGTCTTAGCGAGTGCAAGTCATGCCTCCAATAATTAATAGAACTCATTAAAAAAACATTCTCAATTTTTCCAATATAATGTACATGTACAGCATTGCAAAAGTTTTAATGGTCAGCGTCACTAGCTGTCATGTAATCCAGTCCATCATAGTAATAAAGTTTGACAAATATAGTAGTTGAAGTTTTCCACATTATGCCATATAACAAAATATTATTGATGTGCATGTAAAATGTGTATGGACAACAATACAGGGTGATCATAAAGTTCTACCCTCATTCAAAACTTATTGTTGCGAAAAAAAATCACTCAAGGTTTTTTTTCGCAACAATAAGTTTCGAATGAGGGTAGAACTTTATGATCACCCTGTATTGTTATTTTGGGGGAATTTGGGGGTATTTTGGAAAAATGTAGACCTCCTAAATTTCTTAAATTTCATAAAAATATTATTTGGTTTAGGCGGCGCTGTAGTCGCTATAATCGAAAATGGCATGTACCCTTAAGATTGCCACTGACATCATGTGACCAAATTCTGAAGAAAGTACGAAAACCGAACAATTTTCGTTTGAACTTGCACTTAACACTGCTTGGTGATGTGGTAACTTATAACCAGAAAACACATTAAGCTTTTCTTGCTAACCGTAAAGAATCACCATAAAAACTAGAAGTTTTTTCTAGAAGTCAAAAAAAGAAGACTTTTACCACAATTTGATCCTTATTTTGAACTTTTTTTTAATTGTATGCTTAAATGTGCATAGGACTTTATGATCACATTGTACAATTGTATAGCAACATAACATATTTAACAATTGCAACACAAGTAAATCGTTTCCGACAAACTACCGCTGATAGAAGCGTCGGTGCACATAGTGTTGATCCACGAAATTAAATTTAGGTCGTGAAATTTGAAATTCTGATTTGATACGAAGGTTAGCTTCTCAGAGTCAATATCTTCCAAGTTTTTCACTGAAAGGTAAGCCCCAGCGCACCTACTGTTGAGTTGGTCGTCCAGAGGAGGCCACGAAGGACTTGGCACGTAGTTAAAGAAACATTTCCATTAGCATCAACTGTTCGTGAAACAATTAAGATGCAATGTTCATGGCAGGCTGTCACAGTAATTAATATGTGTATGAAATATGAGACCTCCATGGGCAGCGCTGTCCATAAGCGAAGTGTCCACCCAGCCACTCAAAGACAAAAGTGCTAAATCAAGCCTGGTTGCTCATAATCATGGTGGAATGAATGTTCTATCGCGACCATTAATAATTCAATGAACTTAACGAGTGACCTCTCCCGTGATTTCCGCAAAGCCTGGGGATTTCCCCTGTCCAGCCCATGTTGTACGAACAGCGATTTCGTTTCCAGATAATTTTATACGAACAACTGGCCAGCTTCTTTCAATAAAATGTGCTAAACACCCTTTCGCGCATATCCGCTTGCACATTGCATATTCTAAGAAGGAAAATGTTAATTCGCAAAAAAATATAGGCCGTGGTAAATCAGGAGTCTCAACCGTGAGGTTTGCTTTTGTTGATTAGGATCTAATCCGAACAGGTAAAAGCTGCCCACACTGACTTTGGCGAGAAACACACTACCACAACGATCAATAATCCCTTAAATGGGGCAATGAACGGAGATTTATCTCAATTTGAAACTTGGCAGTCTTATTTCATTTCTCCTTTGAATTTAGATTGGTGAGGTTATGGCCCATTCGTCGTTACTTGGAGTTATGGCCGTAGTAAAGTTCAATAAACACTACGTTTATCAATCATCGTATTTTCACGTCTAACTTAAGATATGGCGTAAATACAGGAGTTACTGCGTATTGGCGTTTTATCACTGCAATGTGCAGTAACAAACTAACTTGCACTGTTTGTGACATGCATTGTTAATGCAACATCAAACCGATTTAGTCTATGATTCTTAATACCGTGAACATGCATCACATCACACCTGATAGAAAAAACCATGGAATTGATTCGTGCAAGATTTTCACAAACTTTCAGAAGTTCAGGGTGACCACACTTTTACATTGATGAATTCCTGCTTTTTTCAATGATGAGCGCATCTGCTAGTTACAAGAATTAAGTTAATGTACAACATTTTAAACTAACATATTAAACTACTGACATCACCGTCAAATAAAACCAGAAACAATGCAAAATATTGTTTAGTCCAATCTCTACCTTTGCTACATGTATCAATGTATACAACACATACCACCTGGAGGGGCAGGTCCATCCAATCCCAATTTTTAATTCTTACCATTTAAGAGTATGGGGTTCCACTATGTGGTGTTTTCTGACATGATACCATTATAAATTTATATATGATCCACTAATGTGATATATTTACAAGAACCAACGAATTGGTAGGTCTATATAATGGTTGGTATTCCAAAACACCATGAACGTTGTCGAACCATTATCCTCATACAGTACATGGAAAGAAACAATGGGTTAACCATTTTTAAATTCTTTGATTTTCCATGAAATCTGCTTTTGCATTTCAAATACCTTGAAAGCTTCTAACATTTTGTTTTGACAGTAGTTTCGCCAATGACGCCTGACATCAATGCTATCTTGGTTGTGTGCTCACATCGAAATATTTGTCAAATTCATACCAATTATAAAATCGGACGTTCGAAATGTCTGACCATTTCACCTCAATTTCTCACATATCCTTGGTCGTTTCATATGATATGAATGAATCCTTTAGCAGCACATGTACATGCAATTCATTCACTGGCACGGAATCAACATCCTGACAACTGAGCTGAAAACAACCGCTCTACAAGTGTATTTCAAGGTTTTACTGAAATCATTCGCATTCTCCTGAAATTACTCCTTAAATACCCTTAAGTCTTGATATGAGAGCGATGACGATGCAAAAAATTAATTGCTGAGCAGTTAGGTCGCCCCAGCTAACTTAAATTCAATGTTCAAATTCCTGAAAGTTGATTATCTATTCGCTGATTTCTGTCGACTACAAATAACGACGTCTGAAACGTTTATTGTCTGATTAATGGACCGCAGATGTCATTAAATCTGAGTCTAGCATCGTACACTGTATTACGAATATCAATTATATTTAATCGTACCTTCGCGAGGTAACGCATTTTTAACAGGGGGTTACCAAACGAGGGTCATTTAGGAAAGTTTTCTGCATCGAGACGCCAAATAAAAAAAGATAAACAAAGCAATTGACTATTAAGGAAAAGTTCCCGGAAGCTAACGTATTGCATAAAGCGATAAATCGTCCTTCAGTGCATCTAATGACCGTTAATAGCAGCACGATGGGATGCAGCATGTCCGAAAAACATCGTATGCTTTGCAAGTACATGTACGTGATTATCCAAATCCCCACTAATAAGCTCGGTTTCTACAGGATGCTGCAGAAACAATGAGTCGATTTAAATTTGGTGCTGCTTTAACATTTTAGAAGGCGGTCAGCTAAAACCCCCGTCGATGTGTAGAATGGTACACAGTATTTAGTTCATGACGTGAAATTGTTACAGTTCTATAGTAGAACCACGAAGTGATATGGAACTGGGCTGGAAGCGCCGACCAATAGAATCCAATAGCCACTTTGTGATTGACTAAGTCTAGTATTTTGCATACATGTACATGTAGCGCCACTGGTGAGAGGAAGCAGCTCAACAAAAAAAAAAACATTGAAGGCGCTTCAGTTCGAGGCGTCAGCCATTTTCCTTTCAACAACTTATAACCAGGAATCCCTAATCGATAAGCGACGCCTCTCTGATTGGCTGTCTTTCAGTTCCATCAGTTCGTATTTCTACTATAGGGTCCTACATTTTGGAAAATGCCACATGTCAGTCAGTTGCAGTGACTTGGAGGTGGCAAAGAATTACAGTGCACATGAACGAAAAATGAGCACATAATTTCCATGAGAATACAACATTATCCCTAAGAGATTTGTTACATACAAATAAACACTTAATGGTCCAACGAGGGTAATTTGTCAAATATGGTTTCTACCCCACCCTGTACAATATTTACCAATTGGGACTGTCAAGTTTATTTCTTTTTCAGCTGAATAGAGCTTTAAAAAGCAAATATAAGTTGTAAGCAATTGAGTGTCCATTTTGACGTTAAAATGCTTTAATGACTGACAATTAAACGGTCATTTCATTAAATAGAAACTAAGCGTCAGGCCTACCCTCATCTGGCATTACCGTAACTGACTAATCCGTAGAAGTTGAAACAAGTGCAGTATTGTTTCTGCCCCACCCTGTACAATGTAACCCAATGGGTGGGTTGACTTCCTCTTCAAGATGACTTCAGCACAAGTTTAAAAAGCTGCATTCCAGGAAGAATGTGTACGATGTTATTAGCCATAAGCCGGACTCCAAATTAGGAGTCGAAATAGCGTCCACTTAACCCACCAAAAAAAAAAAAAAAAGACTGGCACCTCCGTCACCGGAGACCTATTTTCTAATTTGTCTTCAATCAAGACGTGGCATGTAGGCCAGCTGCCATTTACTACTAATCCGTGACGTCACCCTTTCTATCAATGGGGACGCAGAGTGCGTCGACAGAGGGCGTGCCTGCCGCTGACCTTCACTCCAGGAATGCCACTTTCCACGATCCATCAAGTTGACACAAAACTAGGTTTATCCTTTTTCTAGTATTTGCGAAAAAATTTGGAGAAGGAACTAGACAAAAAAAACTAATAACACGGAGTAAAAAATGAGATTTTTTAGGGGAGATAAAAATCGAAATTCTTCAATGAAAGCACTGAGTAATAACAGGGTAAAAATAATAAGTTGAAGGTGAGGCGATTAGTAAGCTCTAAGGCTTGTCGCAAAAATGCACTTCTATCCCATTGCTTTCGCCGCACACGCCCACCGAGGGTACTGAAGGTTGCCCAAACCGCTATATTTTTAGGTAACTAAGGTACTGGGCCAAAATGATAGAAACATACATGTTCTTAGTTTGATTAGCATGAAAACCCAAAGCAGCCTAAAAGGTGCTCGATGTAACCAAGCAGTGCTGGTTTAGTGTCTTTGTTTAGTGGTTAAATACATGGTATAAATTACCCAAAATATTCCAAGTATATTTTTTGAGGGGTGATGACCAGACAAAATGAGAAGTGGGCTCCTCCTAACGGCTCGTTTGCTTGCAATGATTGCTTGGCGACGTGGGAGGATGATAAAGAAGTTATGTTTTTAGCTAATTTAGATTAGGTTAAACGCAAGCTTGGATTGGTGTCATTCTTATGTACAGTTGTAATAACCTCCCTACCACATGGTATTCACCTTACTGATAGTCGTGTTCTGTCTTGAATTGATTAGAATGGTTGAAATGTGTATCTTGTGTTCATTTGGAGCAGGGCAGAATCCTAATTACATCCCAAGAATGTTTTCGCCTTTTCATAAGTTGTGATTCAATCGATCATTTTGGTGATAATGTGATGACTATATTTTACCTGCGTTTGAAAAAAAAAGGGACTATCTTGTCACCTTTGTGGGTGAAGAATTAAGGATAATGTTTATGATTCATTGGATTACACTGTAGACATATACACGCATATTTTCAATTGGTCAAAGACATATCCAGTTACTCGAAATGCTTATGTAATTATCCTCGAACACCATGCTTGTTTGCACTAAACATATACAGACTACATTACATGAGTCACGTGCAAATGACGCCAATATCACATTAATTCCATCTCCCTATTCGTGGAACCGGAAATCTCGAGTTGTTTGGGCTGTTATTGCTGTCCAATTTTATTTAAATAAGACAGGTTGACGACGTGCAATTTCACTGCAAGACCCTGCACATTTACATACAACACTTGCGATGAAAACACCCTAATAACGCTTTCAAACATTGCTCGGTTTCTTGGTGAAACGAAAAATACATGCGATTAATTTGACAAGTCACCACACAATTAACGTGCATTCGTTAAGTCAAAATTAATTTCGAAACAATTAAATGAATTCCATTGGAGAACGGTCCCGTCTTGTATATAAATCAATTATAGGAAGTACCACCGTGTTAACAAAGAAATATGTATCTGTAACAACACCTTTCATTATGTTGTCAAGCTACTGAATACAAAAATGGGGAATTGGTAAATCCACTGTTTCATGGACGTCGTTCATATGCACAGCTCCTCAAGATGAACTGGGTTATCCTTACATTTCGTTTCTCACCAACCATGACGGCTGTTGCAGTCGACCACTGCAATTTTGCAACAATGAGCTCAGGAACAAAAAGCACCTTCAAACCAATGCATGTGCGTCCATTCAACGAGCCTGCTTACGTAAAAGCATTGTCCATTTGCGTGGCGCCATTGGTAACAAATTCAGTTCTTGACACACACCGAGCATAGCCAAAACCTCTTGAAACCAGGTTGGAACGACCATGGGGACAGGATCTTAGTAATCGGAAAAACATTATCACACGCCTTAAAACCAATCAGTAAACCTGTCACTTTCCTTTTCTGTTTACTTATTTATAGAATAGGCTTTACCGGCATAAAATTTCCATTTTTTAGAGCGACGCAGCCGAGCCATGTTTATTTATACATGACTTGGTCGTGTAACGAACGTGGCTTCCAAAAAACACACCTTCAAGTACAGGGTTTTTTCTCCCTCCCATTGTTTTCCTAATCGCGATACCAGTTTGGAGGGATTCCCCGTTCCCACCGCACGACTGCATGCCAATTGCAACCCTGTTTGAAAAAGCGCAAAAAATTGAGTCCACGTTACGGGTGTTTTACGAGGGCAACTCCAAAAGTACATTACGTAATTCGAGTAGCGTGACCACTCGAGTAGTTTCCACAATGTCACCTGTTTTCATCCTAATTTTGAAAACATTTTACTCTGTCTGTATTTCTCAAGGGTCACCACACTATTTTTTGGCCAATGTAAAAATTTCCACACAGCAATGTGTTTATTAAACATCAATAATAGGCATGAACGTCAGTGGAAATACTATTCGAGCACAAGATAAAAAATGATGGAGTTTACCAGCATTTCTATCAAAAACGATATCGAAATATTTATGACAGAAAAACACCATATAGGTAATTTTTTTGTGAAAAACATCCTGGATATGGACGGCATACATGTATTTCCTTAAAATATTGTGTCAATATTTCCCAAAACAAAAGTGCGTCAGCCTTAAATGTCCTATACCAACATTTGCATAGCAAAATTAATAACATGGACAATGTCTAGAAAAACAGCTCACAAATGATGAATTTTAGCCAAAAATTATCTCGGCACTCGTTGTGAGTCCGGGAAATTCACAGCTCTCCACTCATTTTTCCTTTTCAAACTTTTAAATTCCAAAAGTACATTACGTGATTCGAGTAATGTGACCACTCGAGTAGTTTCCACAATGTCAGATGTTTAGAACATTATTTTGAAAACATTTTACTGTGTCTGTATTTGGCCAAATGAAAAATTTCCACACAGCAATGTGTTTATTAAACATCCATTAATAGACCTGAACGCCGGTGGAAATACTATTCGAGCACAAGATAACAAATGATGGAGTTTACAAGCATTTCAATCAAAAAACGATATCCAAATATTTATGACAGAAAGACACCAAAGGTACATTTTTTTTTAAAAAAACTCCCTGAATATGGACTGCAATTTTTCCTTAAGATATTCTGTCAATATTTCCTAAACTCCCTGGATATGGGTGGAATATTTCCTTAAAATATTGTGTCAATATTTCCTAAAACAAAAGTGCGTCAGCTTTAATTTCCTATACCCACATTTGTTGAGCAAACTTAATAACACGGACAATGTCCAGAAAAATAGCTCACTGTTTTAAAATCCCACTTTTCCATTTCCCTGACATACCCTGCCATTTTCGAAAATAATTCCCATTACTCCATTTTCTTCCCTGACTTTCAAGAAAGCTTGCACGGCCATCCCAACCCGGTCCAACCACATTCTCTTAGCTGACAGTTTGGCTCTAAGTCTTATTCTAAAAGCTGCCAACAAATTCAAGCTTGGCCACCTTAACTTTTCACCAGTTCCCTGTTACATAACCTCGCCCCCTAACCCTTCCTCATCTTTGTCGTCAAGGCACTGAACTAAGTCGGTGCTCGCCAGTGTGCGCCAGTCAGGCCCAAGTAAGTGTCTTGATTAAGGGGGCAGCCACCTCGGCGCTGTCAAGCTGACGATGCCCAGGGGGCGGGTCGGTTTTTCCTTAATGAGGCGGGCGTAGCTGCCGCCAGGGGGCGCGCCGCGGCCACGTGACGTAACCACCAGACGCTGCGAGTTATAAATAGCATACCTGCTCAATCCAAGTATATAAAGCCGTTATCGCATCTCCAGCCAACTGATGCATCAGCTGGTCTGCCGAGCGAGCAGGTTCACAGTCTTCAAGTGTGGATTAACGCGAGACGGAGTTTAACCCAATGGATTACCAAATGCTGGATTAAGTGCTAATGGCTTGATTGCCGCGCTGCTGTTTCAATTGCGAATTTAAAGGTAAGGGATGTTCACTTACTCGCGATCTGTGATATCCTTTGATGTGTGGCATCAGGAAACTTAAGTATCATAGAACCCCCATAAAGTTATATTACGGATGTAGTGCAGAAGTAAAATGAACTCGGAAATAATATATGACTGGGGCATACGTGTACATTGGTACAGAATAATGGTAACACTTGTTACGGATACACATTGTTTTGTTAACATGCATCATATGGTAAGTATTGGTTAACATGCAGTTACATTCAATGTACAACTTCAGCAATTGAAAGAACTCACACAAGTTTTAAAAGGCTTCAGTGTAACTTTGCGCCAAGATTTTAGAAGAACTTCTTTAAGTTATTTCACCGGTAATGGAGATAGGAATCGGTACTCATTACTGGCATTCCTATCCACTTTATAGTCTTATGGAGGTCCATATTATTGTCATTATTTAACATGCCATTAGACACTACAAACCATACTCTTAGATAAAATAAATTCAAATTTGCAATGATGGTGTCCTCAGGTTGTATCTGCTGAATTCATTGGGTTGATGGATTACACCCGCTATCCTCGCATGGTTTAAGTACAATTTTGTGCTTTTACATTGTTAGGCACCATAAAAAAAGGAATGCACACCCACAACCTGTCAGTTTCCATTATTTTGTCCACCCCACGTAACATTAGAGGGATGGCGCCTTTGGACCTATATACTGCCTATAAATCCAACAGGTAGACTGGATGGTGATGTTATCTTTTGAAATGGTATTTTTACTTGAGAGGTCTACACTGTAACAAGAACCAGGTGCTCAGAACCTGGATGAACAACTTTGAGGATAGCTGTAAGACCAGTTGCAAGAGATAAATTTTAAGTGATGTCATTTAAAATTTGATTTAGCATATGGGACCAATGAGGCATTTAAGGACCAGCTCAAAGGTTGGTGCAAGCAGACATGTCATTATGATGAACATGTAAGTCCTTGCTCTCAAAGATCGTACATAATTATGTTCGCTTTTGTGCATTTTCTTTAATCTTTGTTCAAATTCCCAAACGACATGATATCTCACTTGATCGCAAATCTTTTTTGGAAAAAAAAATAAAAATTCCTTAAAAAGCAAGCCTCTGGCAGACTGGCATTAAACTTCTAGACAGCAAGGCTGCATAGACATTAATCCAAAAAAGCGATTAATACGTTGCCGAGACATGAACATGACATTCTCTTTGTCATGCTGTCAAGGTGTCAATTTGGGGGGAAAGTTAAAAATTGCGTTAAAAACGAGCCTCTGGCGCTAATTTTACATACCACTTACTAAGGGATGACAACCATGAAACGTGCCCCAAAAAAATAAATACCGATTCTTTTTTCGACTTCCCATGGTTGTTGGGGTGCATATCTTCGTGCATAAATAGTTTTTTGAAAAATCCAATTCGTAGCCTAAAAACACGTGGAAAATTACAAGTTATTCCCTGGATTGGCCGTCCATTAGTATTCCACACTGGTGGCCACCATCACCATGTTCTGTTTTGTTATGCAAATTCTGGCCTGTTATTGAGCTCGCTAGACATATCACGCTTAAATGCATATTACCGCACATGGCAGATGCATTAAATACTTGAACATCAACCCATTTACTCATCTAGCGAAAACTGAAGTATTAAAAGTCCATTCACCCTAACCATGCAGGGAGAGCTTGCACCACATCTAGGGCTCAGACTGACATCACGCACTGTTTTTGCTAGATGTGATGTGTGTTCGAAATAAAAACCCTCCAGAGCTTGATTAGTTCTGGGGTATGCATGAAAATAAAAAAGAGCAATCGTGCATTAGCATAGAATAGCAATTGCAGTAATGAGCTCGCACTGATAACCTATACTTACATGCTCATTGTGTTTTGTGTTGTAACCCACATTTATATAAACAATGTGTAGTTGGTTCGAATTAATACCTTAAATTGAGCACTAAATCTTATTTTCGGGAAAACACGGTTTTTAACGTCTCACCTAGGACGCTCACTTAATGATTCGCTTATAGTAATATATCTAGCTCATTAATTAAGCATGGGAACACTCAAGTGAATAAACTATAGGGATGATCTCTAATTTCTGTCAGATTTCCAACTCCTGGCACATGCATAATTGAAGCCTCCAATCGATGATTAATTGCCATATTTACCATCTACAAGTTACTGCGAAAAACGTGTTCATGAAAATAGTTTCCCAAAGAAACATATCGTGCAACACATCAGATATTTCGATTGTAATGGGCGCCACATTCCAGCCCCTGACCTCACATGATTGACCCCAATTTGTGATGTGACACCTCCCCTGGGGC
>JAQFYZ010003457.1:0-13397 GCA_034695085.1 Cylindroiulus punctatus | reverse complement strand
ATGGGAATATAAGAGATTTACTGTCGTTGGCAAAATTATCTGGAAAAATTCTAAAAACGAAACGTCTTTTCATTTTACATGTATATAGCGCAGGAACTTGCTATCAATATAAACTTTAAATTAAAACATTAAGTTTCATTTGAAATTATCATATCTGTCCAAAATTATCAAAATTAAATTGCAAAAAATTACTTTCCTTAGGTCCCCATGGGTTCCCATGGGTCCCATCTCTGGACTAGAGGGTGGAGAAGTCTTCGCTATAAATAAATTAACATATCAGAACCAGTTGGTAAAAATCCTTACGACTTCATGCAGCCACAGAACAGCAATTCCAAAAAAATCCCAGAATTTCAGGAATGCAGCACTCCATTAAACCAATTGCAAACGATTTCGGAGACACTGGGAAAAATTCCTGACAACGATATAGATTTAAACATATTTCTCTTCGTTTAGCAGCCACTTGTTGCGCCTGAATTATGTGACGTTTCTGTCGCATAAACAACGCCGAAGCAGTGACGAGAGGTGGGTTCGCTCCCCATGAATTATTGCAGTTTTTTTTTTTGTTTTTTTTTGTGTTTTTTTTTTGCAACCTTAATACCCCTTACCTGTTCCCTACTTTCCCAATCGAATAGAATGCGCTAGATTTTATTTATTATTTTCGAGTGTTTACAACTCGCAGTGACCATTGGCCAACATTTTAATTAGGGGGGCTTCGGTGCCCCGCCCCACCCCAATTACCCCCATGCAGCGCCCCCTGCCCACCGGTGAGTTATGCAACGGCGCTGTTCGAATTCGGACCCAAAATGGCCGAAATTTATGACTGACCCAACAGACCGGACACCTGTCCAACACGCCTTATCGGAAATTGGTCCAGAAAAACACTTAAGGGGTCAGTGCAAAATATAAATAACCAAATGGAAAATAGATAAGGGCACCTCGGAACACCTCGGTACACTGTACCCCTTAGCACATGTGTGAGTCACTGGGGCATTTAACACGTGTAAAAATGGCGCCAGGGGGCAACGGACACCCCTGTAGGGGGGTTAACGTAACAGCTAGTGAGGTTACCACCCCCTTATAAGGGGGTTGGGGGGCGGAAAAAACAGAAGCAAACAACGCAGTGTATGCAAATGAGGTAAATAAAAATAAAACACTAGCAGATGAATTTGAGGGGGTGTGGGATGTGTGGGGGTAAGGGGGTGTGGGGTTTGTGGGGGGTGAGGATGTGAGGATGGCCAGGTAGGTGAGGTGGTGAGGGGGTGAGGATGGCCAGGGGGTAAGGATGGTCAGGGAGTGGGGGGGGGGGCAGGGGGGTGAGGGGGGGGCCAGGGAGTAAGGATGGTTAGGGGGGTGAGAGTGTGAGGGGGGCCAAAGGGTGAGGATGGCTAGGGGGTGAGAGTGTAAGGGGGGCCAGGGGGTGAGGATGGCTAGGGGGCGAGGAGAGCTAGGTGTTTATGGTCAGAACAAGAGTTAAAATGACGAACCAGCCTGAGTTTGGGGGATGTTTAGGGGGCCGTTTAGGGGGTTTAGGGGCGGGGTGAATCGGGCAGGGGTGGACCAGGGGGGTTAAACTGACGGAACAGTTGTGGTCCGTCGAAAATAACTACCTCGCAACAGGTCTACGTGTCTCCCTATATCTTTATCTAAACTATATGGCCCTGCTATCAACACTTCATATCAAAACGAGTAAAAATACAAACGGTGACAGTTGCTGAATTTACGACTTATTTATACAATACCAGAAGTTAAAAAAACGCCTATAATCATAAATATTGTATAAATGATTACACAAGACAGGTATTTGGAAGCGAACCAAAAGGCATTAAAACAAAAACGAGTTATTGCATATGGATGGCCCATGGACGAGGGACACAACACCGAACAGAAATTATTTCCGAGGCCCGAAAAACGTATAATTTAACTCGGATCTAGTCGATAAATAATGGACGAAATGTGGACCAAAGACGGAAAATATGATGGGAAGCCAGCTCTGATAGGCCAGGGCAAGGGCACAGCCAATAAGGGCACAGAAAAAGGACACAGAAAGTGCCCCAAGATCCAACTCGTTTTCAGAAATAATTATTTCACTAAAATGTTTGCGAGACTAATAACGAAGATGAATAAACTGAATTTTTGTAACTGCCATTTCTTAAATGTCATTTTTTAATCGCGCATATTGAAATATAACTTTCGACACACCCTGTAATCAAAACGGACAATGACAGGAATATGACTTTGCTACACCATTCAAGAATGCAAAATGATAATAAATGTGCTTAAAATATAAGTAAAATGTAACATTTTAACAAAATGAAGGAAGTCTTGATATATTTTGCAGGAAACACAAGATATATCAAGAATTTGCATGCATGTGCATAATTATTTACATTGTATATTGCTTATAACTATAATAATTATAATAATTATGAATATAATTATGAATTACGATTCAATGTAATGTATATGCATTATTAGACCAGAAATTTTCCTTAAATTACGTTGGTTTATTAATAATTTTTAGATATAATAAGTATAAATGAATATTTTGCAATGAAATGATGACAGGTATTTAATGGTGCACAACATTAGTTAACTTTGAGGCTAATTGTTTTAGTGAGTATGTCTTGAATCTTTTTACATATAAGTCATATAACAATATCCATATTTAGCCATATACAGTATGCTTTTTTTAAATGTTTTTTTATTTAATTGTATTATTATTATTATTATTATTTTACATTTTTTATATTTAATTTAAAATGGAGGACAAATTTCCCATGTATACGCTCAGATAGTCATAAAACACTTTTTGACATATATGTTGTTACATGTTCAAATACATGTAGATATCAGTTATGAATTTAGTGTATATTGAATGGTGTTGCATCGCCTTTAATCTAAGTTTATGAAAAAAAATATTGCACGTATTTCCTCATATACAGTCGCAACTTAATTACAGCTCAAATATTGCATTTCTTCTTAATAGACGTTTTACGATTGATATATCAAATAAAAAGCAAGCGAATAAGAAAAACAACCTTGAGAAATAATTAAAGGGATCCATAAAACGATAATTAAACACGTCATATATTCTCGAACGAGTATAATTAATAGTTTGCAAATGCAATAATTCAAAGTTATTGCCTCCGAGAAGCACTTCTAATGTAATTACATTTGCCTGGCCCACGTCGGGAATGTTAATTTATTATTTGAATACATTCGGCATGGTCCCAAATAACTTAAGATGTGATACTAAAAAATTGACGTTACATACAAATCCGTATAATAACGAAAACTAGTTAAGGCCCATTGAAAGTGCGTTGTGACTTTGGGGACACCCTGCATAAAATTTACCAAATACAATTTCTACTTTCCTGATCAACATATTAAAACAATTTTTTGTAAACATTAACAGGGACTCGCGTTTTTTGGGATGTGCTCTTAGCAACTTATGAAAATGCATATAATATTAATAAAAACGATAATTCTACGTTTGGCCTTTTTTGGGCGATAGATGGCAGCACCTGCCGTCTGAATGGGAATACAAGAGATTTACTGTCGTGGGCAAAATAAAAAATATCTGGAAAAATTCTAAAAACGAAATGTCTTTTTATTTTATATAGAGCAGGAACTTGCTATCGATATAAACTTTGAATTAAAACATTTAGTTTCATTTGAAATTATCACATCTGTCCAAAATTATCAAAATTAAATTGCAAAAACTCACTTTCAATGGGCCTTAAAGAAATTTTAATTAATTAAAAACGTGTATGGGTCCGAGTATAGGTTTCATTGAAATGTTTTCGTTTGGTGAGCTACTTTTTGATCATAAAAATTTAATTTCAGGAAGTTCAACAACTGTTTGAAACAACTGCATGGTCAGGTGTTCATTCCTGAAAGTGCCTCATAAGCTCACATGATCAAATAAAATCGATAAGAGAATCGACACCGACTGATTTTGGTTTTATTGAGCCTAAAAAGCATCACAGGCGACCAAATATTTGGGTGGGCCAAGCATTTAACGATAAAAATGATTTAAATCTGACACGAAAATAGTAAAAAAGGCACATTTTTATTCGATCGCTATCGGAAAATCTCATCTAAAATTATTGAAACATAGAAATTTTATATTGCAGCATGGCATTCAATCCTAATTTCTATCGAGCCTTATCTTAAGGACCCACATCTGCAAAAAGCACACGAGGAAACAAATTTTGGGTGGAGCTGCATGCGTTGCAAGAAGCCTCTTTTGCATTTTAAAACAATGCTGAAGATGATATCAGTCTCCAATTTGGAATCAGTTTTTATTGGCTGCCTGGATCGTAAATAAATGGCCGAGACATTAAGCGGAGTTTTATGTCCAAATAACATTCGTGGAATTCGCGTAAATTAATTTTGGCACATTTTTCTGCAATCATTTGAATGCCTATCATGATGGCGATGCAGCTGCTGCTATATCGAAACCGTAATTAAGCAAATGCAGTGGTCAGCATGCGGTCATTTATGCAAATTTGGCTGCGGATTTTGTTGTCGAATTTCGGAACGTATGCGGAATATCAAGCTGAACCGCCCTTGCCATTTAAAGTCTAGTGGCAAATAATCTCCATATCTCCTGCACCAACCATGCAATATGCACTGTCCTCATCACAAAAATAATTTCAAAAAAGCTTATTTCGTATGACATTTACATAGGAAAACCCTCAAGACTGACCATTGTGTGACTAAATCGCCACAGTCCATACAAAATGGCAAAATGGTCTCTGTTAAGGCCCATTGAAAGTGCGTTGTGACTTTGGGGACACCCTGCATAAAATGACCAAATGCAATTTCTCCTTTCCTGATCAACATATTAAAATAATTTTTTTGTAAACATTAACAGGGACTCGCGTTTTTTGGGATGTACTCTTGACAACTTGTGGAAATGCATATGATATTAATAAAAACGATAATTCTACATTTGACTTTCTATTTTGCTTTATGGGCGATAGATGGCAGCACCTGCCGTCTGAATGGGAATAGAAGAGATTTACTGTCGTTGGCAAAATTATCTGGACAATTTCTAAAAACGAAATGTCTTTTCATTTTATATAGCGCAGGAACTTACTATCGTAATAAACTTTGAATTAAAACATTTAGTTTCATATGTCCAAAATTATCAAAATTCAATTGCAAAAAATCACTGCAGAATGCTGCACAATATTGCATCAATATGCATATGCAAATCTGTGCATAAATTGCCCCGACATCTTGGATTTCAGCACAAAATATTGTCCTGCTAATTGTGTGCACATTTCATTTCTGAAGAAATTTCAGCTTCACAGCATGGCAGTGAAGAGTGATCAACACTGGGCTTGATGCCATACAGTGCACCGTGTAATCCTGTTCATGATATGCTTAATTCAAGCAAAATTCACTGGCAAACAATATCAGAATTGGCCACTTTAAAGAGATGGATGGATGGTTTTGCTCTTGTGCACCATTTGATAAGAAGGTGGGGTAGGGTTTACAGTTTTGAATCATCTTGTACAATCTCGCAAAGCTCCAAATATTTTGGTGCCCGAGACTCAGCCATGCTTTACTCGAGGACAACCAGTTCACAAAGTGTGGGAACAGTGTCTTTAATATCGAAATTAATAGCATTTTTGCAGATGTGCATGGGTGGGCCCTTTCATGTGGGGACGAAAATTGCACAGTGACCTTATTTCGAGGCATTATTCGAGGAGTCAAAGGTACTTGAACCAATAAGTACGTAATTGCCATACGTGTCAGTTAGTTATAATACTTTTAATAATGAAAAAAGCAGCCAAGGTGTATGGCTTGGCCACTCCCTGGCAAGTAACATCCAACAGGTGTTGCTGGTGTGCTACAGGGATGTAATCTGGTTTCTTTCATTGCCCACATACAAAACCATGTCTTTGCCTTTGTCAGCTCATCCGCCAACCGAAATTTGTATGCAAACTCAGCGTTGCATTTAGGCTTTTATACATTTTGTGCACAGTTTCATTGGCTGCCATTGCCATTGTTTTTCTGGGGCTGGACCCCTGAAGAGGGCCATTGAGAACCGCAGCCCATCTCGGTGCACATATAGCTTAATTCGCACAAAACAAAATCACGATTCGCGAATCGAGACATAAAAAATCCGTCCGAATCGTTTGATCATCATACGCAACAAATTGTTGCATTGTGTTGCATTTTTTTTGTGATTTTCTGTCGCCTCCCAAGGCGTTCCAAGGGGGGGTTCACGTGTTCCTCTCAGTGGGTGCACCAAATGTATTTTTCTTAACATCTGTCAGGCCCGGGAAAATCGAAGTTGCAACCCTGTCATTATATTTTGAGAGTTTCCTCAAATCCGCATTGAATTCGGACGAGGAGAGGCCGGCACACAGAAGCGCCGTTGGTGTCCGCGGCGCGCCGCTGGGGGCGCTCCAACACCTTCTACGGATGACAATAACCTTTTCATCGTTGGCAAAATCGCCCCTTTTGGACCGTTTGCACATTTCCAATCAGAAATCAGAAACAATTTCGGAGCATCCTATCAATGGAAACGGCATCTCATGCAGGCCCAAGAAACACGACGCTCTGGACAAGAGCGCCGTAGCTGCGGGACGTCCGAGATAAGGGGCCTGACCACGTGGTGGCTCTGAGGTAACTCGCCGAATACAATCGATACAATAGATGGAAAATAGTAAGGTGTTACTATAGTCACAAATGCTGACTATACGAATGATGGTACATGTTTCATTGCTTGGATTACACTCATTGTGGTTTCATGGCTGGCCACAGATGGCGCTGCATGATAATCTTAAACTGGGCATCATATAAGTGGAAGTGAAATATTACTTACTCTCCAAAATCACAATAAGTGGACAATGATTGCTTATATGCTCTCTCAAGATATATTAAGGCCCATTGAAAGTGATTTTGCAAAACGAATTTTGATAATTTTGGACAGATGTGATAATTTCAAACGAAACTAAATGTTTTAATTCAAAGTTTATATTGATAGTAAGTTCCTGCGCTATATAAAATGAAAAGACATTTTGTTTTTAGAATTTTTCCAGATAATTTTGCCAACGACAGTAAATCTCTTATATTCCCATTCAGACGGCAGGTGCTGCCATCTATCGCCCATAAAGCAAAATAAGAGGTCAAACATAAGTTATCGTTTTTATTAATATCATATGCATTTCCATAAGTTGTCAACAGCACATCCCAAAAAACGCGAGTCCCTGTTAATGTTTACAAAAAATTATTGTTGATCAGGAAAGGAGAAATTGCATTTGGTAATTTTATGCAGGGTGTCCCCAAAGTCACAACGCACTTTCGATGCCAAATTTCCCTGTTTTGCAGGTAAGTGTGCATATGGGGTCATCCTGATTGATAAATGCAATGAAGAAAATGGCACAGCTGAGCATAAAAATGTGATTTACCGATGAAATCACCCTGTAGGACACACTGGAGGCTGAGTTGTGTCTAACATAAAAAGGGCGATTATACTTCCGATAGCCCAAATGGACGCCATAGATTTCCAGTCACAATAATAGCGCATAAACATCATGAAATATAGAAGGGACGAGATTTTTGCAGAAAAAAATATACATCCGAGGGGGTCTCACAGTAAGAAAAGCATACACTGATGCGCAGGCGTCAAGTGTGCTTCCGGATCATGGGAATGGATCTCTGCGGGGGCGCTAATGCGCCGCGCATGCGTGATGCACACCATGTTTCTTAAATGTACCAATATCTATTGTTAAGCCAAAAAATATTCGATGCAGCCCCTTGTATTTCTGCCACCCAAATTCAGCTAAAATTCATAACGTTTATAGCACTACACTGTACTCTACACAGAACTAACAGGCGTTCCATTCGAGGCACCCTGTACAGATAACAGGATGCATTTTGTGCAAACTAATTTTGTTCAAACTCATTTTGAGCAAACTGAAGTCATAGCTCAATCTGTTACATAATTCACGTATTTCTCCAACCGAAATTCAGCCAAAATTCATAGCACTGCGTGGAACTAACAGGCGTTCCATTCGAGGCACCCTGTACAGATTTCAGGATGCATTTTCTGCAAACTCATTTTGTGCAAACTCATTTTGAGCAAACTGAAGTCATAGCTCAATCTGCTACATAATCCATGTATTTCTCAACCGAAATTCGGCCAAAATTCACAACGTTGACAGCACGACTCTACGTGGAACTAACTGGCGTTCCACGAGGCACCCTGTACAGATTCCAGGATGCATTTTCTGCAAACTCATTTTATGCAAACTGGAGTCATAGCTCAATCTGTTACATAATCCGCGTCTTTCTCCAACCGAAATTCAGCCAAAATTCACAACGTTTACAGCACGACTCTGCATGGAACTAACTGGCGTTCAATTCGAGACACCCTGTACAGATTTCAGGATGCATTTTCTGCAAACTCATTTTGTGCAAATTGAAGTCATAGCTCAATCTGCTACAGAATCTAGCATTTCTCCACCGAAATTCAGTAAAATTCACAACGTTTACAGCACGACTCTGCATGGAACTAACAGGCGTTCCATTCGAGGCACCCTGTACAGATTCCAGGATGCATTTTGAGCAAACTGAAGTCATAGCTCAATCTGCTACAGAATCTAGCATTTCTCCAACCGAAATTCAGTAAAATTCACAACGTTTACAGCACGACTCTGCGTGGAACTAAGTGGCGTTCCATTCGAGGCACCCTGTACAGATTCCAGGATGCATTTTCTGCAAACTCATTTTATGCAAACTGGAGTCATAGCTCAATCTGTTACATAATCCGCGTCTTTCTCCAACCGAAATTCAGCCAAAATTCACAACGTTTACAGCACGACTCTGCATGGAACTAACTGGCGTTCAATTCGAGACACCCTGTACAGATTTCAGGATGCATTTTCTGCAAACTCATTTTGTGCAAATTGAAGTCATAGCTCAATCTGCTACAGAATCTAGCATTTCTCCACCGAAATTCAGTAAAATTCACAACGTTTACAGCACGACTCTGCATGGAACTAACAGGCGTTCCATTCGAGGCACCCTGTACAGATTCCAGGATGCATTTTGAGCAAACTGAAGTCATAGCTCAATCTGCTACAGAATCTAGCATTTCTCCAACCGAAATTCAGTAAAATTCACAACGTTTACAGCACGACTCTGCGTGGAACTAAGTGGCGTTCCATTCGAGGCACCCTGTACAGATTCCAGGATGCATTTTCTGCAAGCTGAATTCACTCTGCCGTGCATGCACGACTGCTCTTTTGCATCTCTCCTAAATTTCCTTTATTTCTCAGCATCCAACGATGTGAGATATTTCAGTTTGAACGACCAAATCCAAAACAAGCCCCTTATGAGTCGAAATGAGTATTTCGACGGTGCACAATGATGAGGGGGGTGGGGGGGGGGGGCCACGGGCGAATATAAAACCACCGAATGTACTTTCTTCGACTCTAAAGAGCCTATTAGGGCCTGTAGGCGCGGCCCCAGGGGGTCCCCGGGGATTATTTTTGGACGATTTTGTCGCGAAATTCATGGGGGGTCCCCGTCGATGGAGTCGTTCCAAGGGGTAAGTGCAGTTCAACTCGACGCACTAATATGCAGATTAAAAGCCCGCTCGATGCACATTTTATACGATTTTTCTCTGCCAGCCCAATGCCAGGGACCCACCAGGGGCCTCTGCGACAAACTTCTATAACTTCGCATAGGGCGAAGATTTTTAGCGCCACTTTTAATGAGATTAATGCTGAAAAATCCATTAAACGCAGGCGAAAGCAGCTAAAAAACGCCGTATTATAGCGCCGGCGAAATTGAATAGCCCGTGGGGGGCCCCGGGGGCCAGGGGAGGCCCCCGAAAAGAACACCGCCAGGCGGCGCGGCGAACGGGGTGCGATATGGCGCTCCGCATAAAGGAGCGCAATTCAATTCCAGTACACCCAGCCGGGTGGTGGGGTGACACGAGTAACAAATGTTACTCAAAGTTTAAAAACAATGAATGTAACATGAAATGTACAGTGAAAAATTGCGGCAACCAAATTGCTGCAAAGCAACCAAATTGAAACATGCAACCAAATTGAAACATGCAACCAAATTGAAACATGCAAGCAACCAAATTGAAACATGCAACCAAATTGAAACATGCAACCAAATTGCAGCAAGCTACCAAATTGAAACATGCAACCAAATTGCAGCAAGCAGCAACCAAATTGCAGCAAGCAGCGACCAAATTGCAGCAAGCAGCAACCAAATTGCAGCAAGCAGCAACCAAATTGCAGCAAGCAGCAACCAAAATTGCAGCATGCAACCAAAATTGCAGCATGCAACCAAAATTGCAGCATGCAACCAAATTGCAGCAAACAACCAAAAATGCAGCATGCAAGCAACCAAATTGCAGCATGCAAGCAACCAAATTGCAACAAGCAAGCAACCAAATTGAAACATGCAACCAAATTGCAGCAAGCAAGCAACCAAATTGAAACTTGCAACCAAATTGAAACTTGCAACCAAATTGAAACATGCAACCAAATTGCAGCAAGCAGCAACCAAATTGAAACATGCAACCAAATTGAAACATGCAACCAAATTGCAGCAAGCAGCAACCAAATTGCAGCATAGCAAGCCACCAAATTGAAACATGCAACCAAATTGAAACATGCAACCAAATTGAAACATGCAAGCAACCAAATTGCAACAAGCAACCCAAATTGCAGCATGCAACGAAAATTGTAACAAGCAGCAACCAAAATGTAGCAAGCAGCAACCAAAATGCAGCAAGCAAACAACCAAAATTGCAGCAAAACAACCAAAATTGCAGCAAAGCAACCAAAATGGCAGCATGCAACCAAAAATGCAACAAGCAACCAAATTGCAGCAAGCAGCAACCAAAATGGCAGCATGCAACCAAAATGCAACATGCAACCAAAATTGCAACAAGCAACCAAAATTGCAGCAAACTACAAAATTGCAGCAAACTACAAAATTGCAGCAAACTACAAAATTGCAGCAAACAACAAAATTACAGCAAACCAAAATTGCAGCAACCAAAATTGTAGCAAACAACAAAATTACAGCAAACAACAAAATTGCAGCAACCAAAATTATTGAAGTAATATTTACGAATTTATGCTGCATTTTTCAAATCTGGAAAATCTGAACGCATGATTTTGGGCGTGTGATCTGATATACCGTATGGGTCCATTCCTCACAGCCTATCCACTCGAGCACATCAATTCAGCGCTAGGACACTATAGGCCCCAACAGGGCAAAGGGCCTACATGTCGATTGGCGCCATTTTGCCCATCAATGAAACCGTTTGAACGGAAAATGGCCCCTGGAAGCAGGGCCATTTTAAATCCAAGTCATTAGTTTTTTTTGTATCTTTTCAAATCAGTGTTTCAGATAGAAGCCCCCAAAAAAACTTAAGTGTGGGGCCTGGCGTCGCCATGCACCGAATCCCATTTACGCGCCCCATTGGCCCTTTTGTAGGGCCCACTTGCCAACAATAGGCATCGTTAGTGGACGCAAGCTGCGGGTCCTCAGCGTGCAATTCAATGGGCCGAAACGGTTGTCCACTTCATAAAAACATGTCAGGACAGCCTCCCAAAAGGATGTATGGGCCAGGGAGATCAGACGCGCTTCAATTCAGCCAGTCATCCGAATTTTGCTATGAATTTTTTAGCAAAAGTCACCCATGCCCTTGACCTAACGAGTCCAGACAATGACATCACCAGACAAGGGTCGAAAACGAAGCAAAAATGCATCAATGGAAACACTTTATAAGCTCTAAATCAGGGAAATTCAGGCCAAAACATGAATGTTATATATAGTCTTTAACATATTATTAAGGTTTAAGTTTCTGTGTGTGTCTTATACCTAACCTGATAACGTAAGGTCTTTGTTTAGCTGCCGCATGGCCAAGCAATCACTGCCAGCTTACGAGCCGCTAGGAGAAGCCCACTTTTTCATAGTGTCTATGCATGCCCAGCAAAAAGTTCCGAAAATATTCAAAAAAACTGCAGTTATTTTGCCATTAATAGCACTTTTCTACATTTAGCCGAAAGAATTGCAATATACATGATTATTTCAGGCAATCACTGCCAGCTTACGAACCGTTAGGAGAAGCCCACTTTTTCATAGTGTCTATGCATGCCCAGCAAAAAATACCGAAAATATTCAAATAAACTGCAATTATTTTGCCATTATTGCACATTTTTTTACATTTAGCTGAAATAATTGCAATATATTTGATTATTTCAAACAATCACTGCCAGCTTACGAGCCGCCAGGAGAAGCTCACTTTCTCATAGTGTCTATGCTTGCCAGCAAAAAATTCCGAAAATATTCAAATAAATTGCAATTATTTTGCCATTATAGCACTTAATCGACATAACTGCGATATATTTGAATATTTTTCGAGTATTTTTAACTGATTGGCGGAGCAGCGTCACATTTAAATTGCTGTTTCTGAAACCCAATTTTGCAGGCTTATTAGGTACACAGTACAGTGTGCATCATAAGTCGAAACTGGTTCTTACAGCGTCGATGTAACCAGATGCAGGTTTGTAAGGTGCATAGTATCATCTTATCCCACATTCCCATGATACAGTGAACGTACAAGTTAGGTGGCAAAGTAGTTTTTATGGTAGTTTTAAGGGTCGGACACCCTGTATCTGGTTTGCTGCCACGAACGTGCATAGATGGCGTGCGTGTCGCTAACATAGCATTCAGTTGCGGTGAAAAAACGTTCTGATTCGGGTAGGCCCGGATGACCTCTGACCCCGGGAGCCCACCAGGGGGCGTGAAATGCAACCAACATCAACACTGACCACGGGGCAGCCACGGAGGAAACGGATATTGCATAATGACAAACCCTCGATTTAGGCTAAGGTTGAAATGGAAATTTTCTGGTCTCATTATCGTGATATTGGACGGGGATCAAGATGAATTGCTCGGACACGTGGATGGACGTTAGGGGGCGCGCTGCGTGGCACACAAAGCAAACTCATTCAATCTGTTTGTTGTGGTTTTTTGAGCATGGTTTGCACACGTGGCCATTGGTCAGCTTGAAACAATTGTTGGCAAGGGGGATGTGCATGCATGCGGTCGATGCAATGACCGATATTGGACAGCTTATTGAACCATCGAATTTATTAAACTGCACTATACTCGCTGCACGTACAGGGTGGCACATAAAACTATGAAGAGTCCATGTACACTCTAAAAACACTGTCTGAATTGCATACATGTAAAGTGTCTTAATTTTGCAAAGGCATCTTAATTTCAGATTTTTTTCAAAATTAAGTCCTTTAAAGTGCAGACTTCGTACACCATGCCAATTTAAAGACATTTAAAACATCTAAATGCTTTTGCATGTCTTGATTTCAGACAGGAAA